>JAQBSW010003575.1:0-81029 GCA_029291075.1 Eudiplozoon nipponicum
AATTGTTACCACCACTCGCGCAATCAAATATTGTTATTTTGATTTTTACAAATAATTTGCAGAGTTCAAAAGTGGCTTTTGCTGTTCGAACGAATGTGGCTTACGATGGTAATCTAGATGAAGACAGCCCTATTTCAAAACATGCTGTTAGTTTTCAGGTAAATCAAACTTACGCTTGTGCAAACTTACGCTTGTAAAAAATAAAATTCTCAAAAAAGACAGCGATTTTGATTCATTTGGTTAATATTTGCGGTTTATTGCGTGATTATCATATATGTGCTGGTTATTATTAATATAAAAGAACCGCTTACCGTATTCATATATGCAATTAAGACTATCGCGCTTGTAATCAGATACCCAGAAAACGAATTTGGCGAATTGAAAACAAAGTTTCTATGTATTTTATTATTATTATTATTATTATTATTATTATTATTATTATTATTATTATTATTATTTATTATTATTATTACTTATTATTTCTATTATTATTATTATTATTATTATTATTATTATTATTATTATTATTATTATATTATTATTATTATTATTATTATTATTATTATTATTATTATTATTACTTTGTTGTAATACCATAAACAGGTACATTTCTTTGGAATTTTCGAATTCTGCACCAATTTTCCCTTCTATCTATTATAACAAATAATTGGTTCCGCAATATTTTTGGTCCATGTGTTACGTAACCTCTAAAAATTGTTTTAGGATTACGATTTCAACATTTTTTGAAATCATCTTAATGCAGTAGAAAACTGAGTGATCTAGGAAACCGCAAAAAACCTATAAATCTATAATGTAGAAATGTATAAATTATTTTCTAATCTATACTGTCTCACGTAAGATTAGCGAAATTGCGATATCCCACGTGATAATAAAATGACACTTCTTGTTCATAATGCATTATTGCGTTAAACTGAACATTTTTTAGATTAAACCATTTGATATCTTTAGCTAAGTTGTTTTTGTATACAAAGTATTTCGTTAAAAATGAATCGAATGAATATGGGTTATTTGTTGGACCTATACATCAAATAATCTTTTATTTTAATTACTTTATTTGTGATAAATAGTGATGTAGTCCATATTGTGTAATTTTTTATTATTAGTTGGACAATATTATATATATATATATATATAGAGAGTATATATATATATATATATATATATATATATATATATATATAGTCTAACAGTTTTATTTTTTGCTAAAGGAGCACAATTTCTTTCGAGTTGGGAACTTCCTCAGTAGCTGACAAGACAACCTTGTGAAGCTTTAAATTGTGACGTACATAGTAACTGTAAATTTCGTTATCACTATTCTGTTCACTTATAAATTTTAGTCCAGTTGTTTGTATGCATATGTAGAATGAGGTGATAAATAAATAATGTATGAATCATGCGTATATGATGAAACAGTCAGATGCACCACAGCGAAATGTGCCACTTTCTTTTCATCAGAACTCATCTCGACAGTAATATCTGGTAACTTATGTAGTCCATATTTGAAGAAGAACAAGAATAAGGTTGAATTTGGCCCATATATTATATAACGACAAACATGACGCGAGATAAGTACATACTGTAGCACGCTCACTTGCACAAACAATTTACTAGATAATATTCAAGTTATGTGCGAATTTCTTCTGCTTATTTAGCTGAAGATTAAGAATTTTACAAAAATATCACCTCCGTTAAGCGAAATTCGTTGTTTTTTATTTAGAGAACACCCGAAAATCCTTCTGATTTAAGGTGTATTTTTTATAAAGAATGCATTCAGACACTTTTAGTCTATAATGCTCTTTCATCTGCTTATTTGTTAATCTGTTAGTCCGGCCTACAGTGCACAATGGGAAGCTATGACATTTTTATTACTAAACAATGTTGTGCTATGTGATTTCAGAGGGCCTATCTTTACGTTTATGTTTATCGGGCATTTTGTTGTATGAATAAACGTCAGTTGTAAATTAAGCTTCAGAGAAGTCATCGTTTTTTTAATTTTTAGAATAAAGTATAATAAAGTTTATTGACTGGGTTCCGCTTCTTTCCTTTTTTCTCGTTGATTTTTCTTCAGGTTTGCATCAGATACCTTATGAAACACCGAGTTTTTCGTAAAGGTTTTTTCCTGCACTAACAGTGCCCAGCATCAAAAAATCTTCCAAATAGATGTTCTTTTATCCGTAGGGTATAGTGAGCTTCAGTTTTCTGTCTTTGGAAATTGAAACAGCGTTGTGTTAAAGAATGTACTGTTTAGTTCATGTGTGCTTTTAATATATTTTCCGTTTTAGACTGCCATTCTCCCGTCTCCACAGAAATATATGAAGCAAAGACAATTCGTTAGAATAATGGTTAACGTGCTCACAATTAATCTGAATATTATGGTCAATGTTGCTAAAATATTTAAGCATGCCATTTGTTGAGAAAACTTCAATTATGATAATGAAAGTGTCATCAGAATACCTAATATAGTTATGGAAATATTGTTCAATAGTATGTTGTAGATTGGAGACTTGCAGGTAATAAATATAAGCATCAGCTTGTAGAGGTCCCATTGCTTCTTTATCGACTAGCGCAAAATATCGGGCATAGAAAAAAATTTTACATCTCCATTGCACTTATTGAGGAGAATGGTTGAAAGACAATTGAGTATGTTAAATGATGGGTAGTTATTATCGCTCAGCTATCGAGTGACATCTCGGATGCCTACTACACAGTAAATGTTTTTTTTATAGGACAAAACGGCTGTTAAACACAACAGAAATGGATAAGCTGTCTGAAATCGACCAAACAACCGTTCCTCATTTGTACAAATACCACAGCTGGTCAGTGCGCCTTGTAAATCGGATTAGCCGTTTACTAAACAAGAAAATTAAAGAGTATTATAGGTTCATTATATCTGGCATAACAAAAAAAAACGCATCCGCAAAAGGTGAACACATTATTTATAAATTTCGTAAACTAAATCATCTGTAAAGTAAAAACTGGAAAATAGTTACGCAAACGGGAGTTTGTTGCGTTTAATATCCGTAATCCTCAGCTAAGTAAACAAAACCAGTCCTAACATGATTTCAGTATAAACTAGTGAATTGTTTATGCATGTGTATAGGTGTGCTGTGTCTCAGAATGTGCGATTCGTAATTCCTGCTTGTTGTTTTAAATTGTGTGTTCAATCCAATTTTTTTCCTTTTAATTTCCAAAATTTGGTTATATGGTTCATCGGATTTTGCACCCAAGGTAGGTTTTGGCAAAAGGAAAAAAAGCCTTTTCGAACTGTATCTTATGTAACAGTTGAATACTTTATGTCGCGCAGAACTAATATATATATATATATATATATATATATATATATATATATATATATATAGATATACAATTGTCTATTAGGTGTTTCACCTAGGAACAAATTTGTTCACGTATGACCCGAAGGATAAAGGAAATTCAACAAGAACGGAACTTATAATCTCATGTCCCCTTTGGTTTCGTGCTTTTTATTTAATTTATCCTTCTATACCTGATTTATTTCTCAACTAATATTACGTTTCATTCTGATGTGAAATACAATCATTTGTTTGAAACTCGGAAATAACATTTATTACCGAAAAAAGTTGAAGTCTTTTTAACTTGTCTTTTTCCTACTTAAAGCAATTTGACCTACTAAAAGTATATTTATTATAGAGTAAAATTGAGCGCAAGTAATGGGTAGCGGACACGTTTTGGAAGAGTTGACAATATGACTGTCCTGACATACTCCATTTGACAAGTTTTTATTTTAAACTTCTGAAACAAACATTTTATATTCAGTGTTTCATAAGCAAAGAAATTTATAAATTTGATATGTGGTGTGCCAAAACTTAATCGTACCAGTAATCGTAAAATATACGATGTCTGTAGAATTTCGAAACAAAAATTTAAAAGTAAAAACTTGTGTGCACAGAATATTGCGACAAATACAATTTTACACGAAAATATTTTATGTAACATGTAAAATTGTGTTCGAAATGCTCAAACAATAGATCTCAAGACAACGCAAATTTGAATATCTACTAGGATTGTAAAAAATTAGAAATTTTAGTTTTTATTATAAGCTAATTTTGTTGACATTTCAGAAAATCAAACTTCCGCAGAAATGGAAACATGTGAAAACAATAGTATTTTTGATTTTCTTAGCTATGCATTATAAGATTTTTGCATTATAATAAATCTGAATGTGAAATAAATTTTGATATTTTGTAAATTAGCGAACCTTTTACCTCTCAAGAATTTCAATTTCGAAGCTTAACCCGAAATAGTTATTGAATATACAACCAAAACAGTAGTTGATTATACGAGACGTGATTAAAATATTAAAAAGGAAGTTTTAGAGCTTCAGATAAGTATCAGTTTCATTGCAAGTAGACAGCTGTGCAACATAACAAACAACTGTCAATCGTGCGCCTATCCACATTTCGACCGTCCACGAACACCATTGGTGTTTAACTGTATAAAAATAATACAGCCGACAGTTTCTTTTAAGTGAATTTAATGTGAGTCTCCTGAGAATGACAGTCGAAAATCTGATTTCGCGTGTCTAATATCTGCAACGCGGTTTTGTCTTTGTTTGTCAGTTTGCGGTTGTACGTTGATGAGGGGAAAATATGATCAAAACGTGTCAGTAAACGTGACTGACGGTAATTTTGTTATGTTGTGCAAATGGTTAGATACAATGGGATGGGTGTTTATCTGAAACTCGCACACTTTATTCAAATACTCTTAATCCGTTTGTTCTTTATATGACATATCTTATTTGAAATCAACATCTTGTAAGCATGCTCATATTTTACAAATAAAATAAGAGTAAATTAAAGTTATATTAAATTTGGGGTCATATGAGACAAAAATTATTCCAAGCAAGCCTTTGTAATTTCCAAAGAATGAACTTTCAACACGTAAAATATTGACTGGATTAAATATTTTCTTAGCCTTACAGTAATAAACACCATAAGTCCCTATTTTTATTTTAGGTCAAAGATTTCCTGCATATTAAAGAAAAATTTAATAACGAATGGTGGATTGGGCGTCTAGTAAAGGAAGGCTGTGACGTTGGTTTTATACCTTCACCTGCAAAACTGGAAGCACTCCGTCATGCTCACAGTACGAAAGGTCCAAGGTACGTAGCCGACTTATGTTACTTTGTTTACTTTTATAGTAACAAACCTGTCTATGCAGCATCTTAAAAACCACCAGGCGGGCATTTAAGAAATATTCATAAGCACACGTTTAAACAAAAGAAGTATTTTAAAATGTTAATTTTTCTTGTTTGTTTTATATATATATATATATAAATTTATTTGCGTTTTTGTTAGTTATTACAATATGTGCTTACTTTAGCAGAATGCATATATCACAACGCCAGCTAAACTATATAAACTAGAAATTGTACATTAACTTTTATGTGTCTGCTTGTTTACATCACATGACTTATTCATAATTTTATAATTAACTCTTCTTATTTTCATTATAGCACATATAGCCCGCCAAACACGGATGTGGCAATGCGTTTTAGTATTTCGACTCTACTTGTTTCTCTAATTATCATTGGTTTAGACTATAAATAGATTAAGGGAGAAAATGCTATTTATCATCTAATCTGTTTTCATCTTTCTTAAATAATCATCAGTAGTTGCCAGGTATTTCGCACCGATGATTTCGAGGGCTTCAAGTTAATGTACAGCTTCGGTGGCGTAAAATATGAGATTTATGGCTTTGAGTAACATGCGTTTGGATTAAATCCCAACCGGGGCAACTCTGGTTAATAAGGGTATGTGCTGAATAAGGACATAATTTGTCAATTAGGTGACTTTAGCTTGTCATTATGCTAAGTTTAGTTCATACCTGAAGCATAGCTAACCCAATACCGACTTCATAGTTTAAATAAATTATTTTTCTTTGTGCCTATATATATCTAACAAAGCTAAAGTATGGAGCCAAACAGAAAAATCAATTTTGATTAAAAAAACCATTGTTATGCAAATAACACGATTTTCTTGCATCTACTCATATAAGCAGACAAATAATACATAATGTATCATTGCAGCGTTAATGTAATAGTGTGATAATCCAGGGTATGTGAAAAGTATTTGAAAGTATAAAATTATATCCATTATAGCACATTAAAATATATCAGATTTGCAGCTTATTTATTGATGAAGTTGTATATGATTGTTTCTGTATGCGTATTGGGGCATTGCTTGAAATAGTTCATATGAGTTTTTTCTTTTATTTCGTGCATCATATGTTAAATGCTGCACTTACGTTAATTTTATAAAAAGGCGTATTATTTTGCTCTGAGCATACGCTAGTCTAAGAGAGCTGAACAACATATGAGGTATCGAACTAGAAGAAGAATTCGCGTAGTCAGCAAATAAATGTAAGCAATTGCACTAGAACATTGATGTACCAACTAACTGAAAATATTATGTTAACCTCTCTCATGAACTACTTCCACATACATACGCATATACACGCTTAAAATTATTCAAAAGTACGCTAGAAATACTATATCTTAATGTTGTATAATGACTTACTTATAATTTCAAACAATTTTCACACGTCCGCGACTATCACGCTAGTCAATGAAATACGAAAAACTAACTTATGATTCGTTTAACTGCGCAGATGTGTAAATACTGAATTACACATGACAGCACGCAATGTACAAAGTCTAAAATTACATCAGATCAAACTTAGTTCTTCTCCTAGTTACGAGCTTTGGATTTGGTATGTATATCTATTTAAAAAAATAGTCTAAGCATACATTATAAAACTATTATAGATAGATCGAAATATATTTAGATTTTTGGTATAACTACATATATCCTAAAATATCAATTGAAATACATATTTCAGACAATCGTTCTTTCTTTGGAAACGGCTCCGATATAGCCCGGACTTTCTCTTTGATTTAAGCACATGACAAGACAACGCGAATTTTGACTTATAAGCCTGCTTTCCAATTAATATCAAAAAATATCATACGTATTTACATCTATAAATTACTTTTTGAATATTTATTCTAGCAAAAGTAGCACTGCGAACTTTGATTCCGGTGCATTTAGACCTGGCAATTCCCGTGCATCAACTCCACCTGGTAAGAAATGATTGAAGTAATATTTTCACTACCAATTTATTATTAAGCAAAACATTTTAAAATCTTGTAGGTATTACAATTTAACAATGAATGATTGCGCGGGTGGCGGTAAAAATACTGTAAATAAAATTTTCGAGATTGAAGTAAACACCAATACCAGTGTATTTAACCAGTCGACGAACAACATAGCAAAACTACCACCAGTCGCACGCACTGACGCGTTTCGTAATAGCTAGTTGTACAGTCTATATATGCTTGTTTATAGTCTTCTTGTTTCATAGAAGACAATTGATATTTTTATTTTATAATAAAGTTCTTTTACATGTACATTTTGTTTCATTATTATGACTTATATCCGCCTTTATTGTATAAAGCATTTTAGTTTACGCATTTGAGATATTACTACTTGAATTTAATATAAATAAACAAAATTTCATAAATCATTTTTCTTCGGGTAATATTTTGCATAAATATTGACCATCTGTACATTAAGGCCATTATAAATGTTAATATATTTAGACGGTGATTTAATATTTTCAAAAGAAATTAGTTCTCATAATAGGAATGAATAAAACTTTAGAAAGACTAAATAAAATTTTGCTCGTTTCATTTTTAACTAGTTTGCTATTTTTGTGTCTTTATTTGCTAATAAAATTTATTCTATTTTATGAACTAGAATCTAGATTTTATTTTGACTTTATCTTTAGTTTCCTTTTTACCTTTTTTAAGTAACTAATAATTTGTTTAAAAAAATTTTGATATATATGTATAGTATTCAATAAACAAATGTTTGACATACGTGTGTGTGTGTTACGATAATTAATTTTTACTACATTACTAATTCATACATCTTTGTTAGTGCAGTAATTATGTATTTAAGCTATGTTATCTGGGAAAACTTAAGCCCGAACAGAATCAAAAACATGTAATTCAGTTGTGGATTTGACCGCATTTTTCTTGTGCGGGACAATTGATAGCACTCATAGGTCGGTAAAATCTTGAACTTCCTTCATATTCAGATGATGTAATTTTTGGCCTCAATTGATGGGTTCTCACTTGTCTCTTCTTCTTTAAGCCTTCAATTAGCTGATTGTCTGAAAATGACGTTGGATCAAGATTTTCCAGGGACAAGTGAGAACCCATCAATTGAGGCCAAAAATTACATCATCTGAATATGAAGGAAGTTCAAGATTTTACCGACCTATGAGTGCTATCAATTGTCCCGCACAATAAAAATGCGATCAAATCCACAACAAGAAGGACAGCACTGAGAAAATAAATACATCTTTTAAAATTTAATTCTGTTAACTTTAGTGCAATGTTGCTTTACACTAAATTGTTTGTGTTAGCCGACGATGTGGACGGCGGTGGTCGTGGGGGAGATGAAAGTGACGGAGGCCCGGTTAGTTCCGGTGGTCGGAGCGGTGGTTCAGGTGTGAAGGGTGGTGGAGTCACACTTGCTGGAGGCAAAGGCAGAAAGCCGTTTTTCAAAAAGGTTTGCGTCATTCTTGTTACTATTTTTTTAATTCAGCGCTAAAACAAATCTACCTAGAATTCTTTCAGGCATCTTAAGTGCTTTTATTTTGTTTCTATCTGTTTTTCATGAGAACACGTCATTGACAAATCCTAATAGGCGATAATTCTTTAGCAATTATTTTTGCTTAAATCAAGTAAATTTGAAAGTTCGTAATTAATCCTATATCTGTTTCTCGCGCTATCTGTTTCAAACATTTATTCTTAATTAGATATTTCATTATTAACATGGCAGATAATACAATTTATCGTTTCATAATTTGAAAAAAATTAGCTCACCAAAAAATACATAAAAGTAAACTTTCTATTTGCGAATTTTAGAATTTGGATGCACTATTGCCTTTTGCTTATATTATTATAAGAGGTAGTTATGTGGAATTAGCAGTTTATGAAGAAAGTAATTTTAATAAACCGTTTTATAAATTCTGTTTTGTATGCAGTGTGATGTAACTTATGTTAAATAAAAATAAGTATACTTAAAAATATTCTGTTTGGTGTAATAATAATTTGTCAGAAATATTATTTATTATATTATAAAGATCGTAATATCATGAATATAGGCACCTGGTTTTTATTTCAGTTTGTGTGTAATGTACTATTTTCCAAATATTTAGGATTCCTATGAACGTAATATTTAGGTAGATAAAAGTTTATGACTACATGAACCATAATTCATGATTTCTAAATTTCTGATATAAAGTGAGAACTGCAGATAAAACATGATTAAATTCTCACTGTTTTTAAAAAAGAAAAAAAGAAATAGCATGTCATGACAATTTATTTAGGTTTTTAGTGAACTGTTACAGTGATTTCGTAATAAAGAGACTTTTCAATTGAGAATACTTACATATGTAATAGACGGGTTCTGAAGCGCATTAATATATATTTTGTTGGCTGCAGTCTACTTGAATCTGGTTAACATTGAAATGCATAACTATATGCTTAATATCATTATCAAATATGACATTTCTAAATCATATTTACATATTATGTTAGTTATTTAAAAAAAATTCATTACGCTGCGGATGATTATAATTTTTTAAATCTGGTTGCCGAACTTGCGATAAGAAGTAATTTCATTGTATCTAACCAGTTGCCCAACATAGCTGAACTAGCGTCAGTCAAATCTATTTACGCATTTCGCTTTACTATGATCATCATCGAAATACAATGACAAACTGACTAGCCACGAGCAAAACGTAACTCGTATATTATGAAAGTAAAATTTTTGATATGTGGTTCTCACACATAGCAATCTTGTAAACATAGTAATTGACTAGAAATAATGGCTACACAAACTCTATCCCATCATAAACATAAACTTTTTGCGGATTTTGTAAAATAGGCAGAAGTTATACAGTGGAAAACAATTTATTGTGCAGGTGGTTAAAAAATAAAAGTCAATCATGTTCATGAGCGCGAGATAAATAACTAAATTAGGTAAATTATTTTTTAGTAGCTGCAAAAAAATTATAAATAAGATATCCATAATGCCTGCTGAAACAGAGAAAACATGATTGAATTTGAATTATTTGCCTTAATTTTATTGTCTTTAATGTATTTATGCTTCGTTCTTGCGAAAATTAAAACGGCCTTTTATGAATTTCTCGTTATGCTTTGCAGAGCCATCAGAACACAAAACGTTTGCAGCTAGTTGTATTTATGGTAATATTTCCTAATCATCATTTTCCTCGTCTGTTTGTAGTGTATTGCTTGATGATTATTTTAGAAATATTTTTATGACCTACTGTGCATGCATTTTAGTGAAGAGTTTTCAGTGAATGTTTTGACATTAAAAACCATTTGAAGAATTATTAATACGCCATTGAATCCTGCATTATGGATTAGAGTTGGTATAGCCATTAAATCTATATGTTCGAGATTTTGGATGCCTAAACAAAATTGGTATATTAATACCCTTTCTGAAACTTCAAATCTGATGTTGAGCTGTAAAAAATAACTTTGAAAATTATAAAATCTTTCGATTATTCGTGGTTTTCATAGAAGGAATTTAAATATTCCGTTTCTAGTTGTAAGTGTATAGAGAATTTAAATATTTAAACTTTATCAGCAGAACGATTTTCGTAAGTTCGATTTATAGTAATATGGTACTTAAAGGATTAGATGACAGTCAAATAAACAATGACTGATGGCAATGTTGATCATTCGTTTCAAATCACGTTTGTGGAATTGAAATAAACGACAATCACTTATTTCTAGTTAGTAATTTAAGTAGAATATGTGAGGTATTGTTTTTAAATTGGTGCGATTCAGGAGAAATGCTTGCATTTTTGTTCTTTTCTGTTTGTTTAACAAGTTTACATTAAATGTTAGTTATTTTAATACTTTTCCAACTAGATATAATGTTGCTTGCTATTTTCATTTAATGAAGTAAAACAAGATTTTTTAAACTTTATATAAATGTTGTATTATTTCTTTCAAATATCTCATTTAATACTGGGGTATGGTATAATGAAAATATCCCACACTCAATATTACACCCACTAAAAGAGCATAAATGCTATTATTTGCTTAGAAATCGCCTTTTCATAAACATAATTACTGAGTCCGATCATAGGCGTATGGCATAATAATGTGCTTCAAAATGTTTGGTTAATGCCATGGTGAATAGACTCTAATTAAACATCAAATACATGCATAAACAGAGATCTAGAGTTCACGCAGCTTGGGTTCGAGAAGAGCCGAGCAAACAGGCCAGACTTATCATGGACAAAAACTTAAGCTTTCTTTCTGCTAGACTGTCGCAGATATTGTTTATACGATGCGACGTGAAAAATTGACTGACATCGCAAATATTTGCATATGGCCAAGACCTAGTTGTCCTAATGCTCCTCTGATTACAGCCATCAACCGGAGATTCTCTGGTGGCCTGAAGAAAAGGATGTGCAGATGGCCTTTCCAAACACTGGCACAACAAACCTTATAAACATTAAAAACAATAGTTTGATTGCGAGGGCTCATAATAAAACAGCTGTATAGAATTATTCAACTTGTAAATTTCTTTACCAATTAGTTATTCCTGATGCGTAACTGATAGACATGGAGATTAATCCAAGAAAATACATCGGCTTATAAAGCTTTCCATGCACTGGCGGATGAAGTTGAGCATCCACCATAGTTGGTAGCGTAAAAAAATTAAATTGTTTTATAAACGTAAAGCGTTAACGCTAGACTGACAATTTGCTAGTTAGAACATAAAAAATAAATTTTCAATGGACGACGTTCCTGCAAAAATATTATAAACTCAATGGAAAATTACCCTCTAGCTCAACTGCCTATAGGAGAAGCAGAAATTTGAGCTAATTTGCATACATCGTTAAATTTCTTTCTGTAGTTCAATATTAATTTAAATACATACATACATACATACATATATATATATATATATATATATATATATATATATATATATATATATATTTATATATATACATATATATATATATACATATATATGTATATATGTATATATATACATATATATATATATATATGTATATATATATGTATATATATATATATATACATATATATAAGATATAGGTTATATATTGAAATTTCAATATATTTTATTGAGAATAGGGTTATTGAATTTCAGTACATTAATGAATTTTATATATATATATATATATATACATATATATATATATACCTATTAATGTCAGGAATTCACCTACTATGGGAGCAACTAATTTGAAAATTATAATAAAATATATTTGAAATTTTAAATATATAGCCTATATTATGAAATCTAAACCTATTATAATACAATGTAATATAGTTAGCTTAATGTCTCCAAATAAGAAAAAGAATTCAATGAAATTGTTGATGTTTCACGGTCTAGTTACATATCGATTCACATTTTCATTTTATATACTTTTTAGATTTATCATCTTTGAAATTAATATTTGTTTAATGATACAATTAAATTTTAATTTATGTTTTGTAGTTCCTACACATAAGGATAATTTAAATTTATTCATCAAAGCTTGAAAACATAAAAACGAGCGTATTTTCATTTAGAAATATATAATACTTTGTTAGACATTTTACTCGTTGCTTTTCTCTTTGATTTTCCTTAATTATTCCAATTTCCTTGAGAATATTCTTGATTATTAAAGGAAATGAAATGTATTTTGTAAGTCGGCTAGCTTAATTAAGACTAATATAATGTATGGCATAATTTAACTATTCGTATAATTTTTTTTACCTCCATGCTTTAATTTGTGTAGCAGTTTAGAATTTTAAATATCATATATGTGTTTCCAAAATTTATGTCTTTTTAATTTTCAAATATATTTTTATAAAAGAGAGTGTATAAAACGCAGTTAATGAGTGATAATATTTTCACCATACATCATGTTGACATAATTAATTGACTTGCCATAAAATGAAATGACTAAAATTTCCATTCATGTCAAGCTTTCCTTACGAAATATTATTAAAAGAATGGTGTTGTTAGCGGTTTTAGATTAACTTCACGCATAATTGCATACAATAAAGTATAAATCACTTTATGAATAACATAAAAGTGGTTATAATTAAATATATTGTTCATGTTTCTTTCTCCCATTATTTGGCATTTCGTGCAGAGTAAACTAGTTTGAAAAAATGTCGGTCATAAAATTAATTCATCTCAAATGGGTATTACACCATGAATCAAAAGTAACATAAATATATTAATAAGGCACCAAGTATATATTTCTCACACAAAAGTTCTTATAAAAACAAAGATTCCTTAAGAATTGGATTTACTAAGAAAACGTGATTTTAAGCATCAGTTAACCGAGGTTCTTGGCTGAACGCAGATCTTTGCTAGTTTCCTACTCATTTTGTCCCATCTGTGAATATGGCAAATAGTTTGTACACATGTCGGCACGATTAAAAATTTCAGTTTTTTATCATTTATCCTGATAAATGTTTGTTATTTGATAAATAATGATTTAAGAGATTTAAATTTTACCTATATTTTTTATTGATATGTGATTTTATTGTTATTTATTCATGTTTCATTTAAAAATTCCGATAGTACAAGCCGCTATAATTTCAGTAGAAAATTTCCATGTTAGTAATTAAGATTTAAAGGGTGTGTAATTAAATAAAGTATTTTAATATCATTCATTTTTTGTCTTAACAACGAATAAAATTGGCTGTTTGCTCTGCATAAAGGCTGACAATGTACCGCCTTACGAAGTTGTACCGTCAATGCGACCGGTTGTATTGATTGGACCATCATTGAAAGGCTACGAAGTTACCGACATGATGCAGAAAGCGTTGTTCGACTTTCTTAAGCATCGATTTGAAGGAAGGTAACTTTTGCAATTGTAATATTTTCGTTAATTTTATATAATTAATCCTCCGCATAAAGAAACGTTTATCCTGTATAGGCAATGAAATTAAACAATAATTGATTGCGCGGGTGGTAATAACAATTCTTTAAATCAAGTTTGCGAGCTTGAAGTAAACACCAATCTTATTGTATTTAACCAGTCGTCGACAAACATAGCAAAACTACCACCAGTCGCGATTGATTTAAAGAATTATCTTGTATATGATACGTACTTTATTTATGCTCGGGCACAATATTTGCTATTTTTGTCATGATAATGCACGTTCTATGTATTTTGATAGAAAGCCAATTTTTTAAACTTTTTTATAGAACATTTGAATAATAAATGAACCTACTTTAATGAAATAAAAATCAGGTTATTATTAATATGAAAGCAAGCAAATTTATCTTTGCAAGCTTCAACACAAAAAACACAGCATCGCCACCAATATTAAAAGTACTATGTGCAATTAGGGCGCTAGGCCGTTAGTTAATTTTTCTACAAACTCGAGAATTTAACAATCATAACCATTTACATAAAAGCGCATTTCAAAAGATTGAATATACCGAAAAACATATTGAAAGTGTTAGCAGGGTGACTCAGTGTTTAGACTTACAGATTTCGAAGCCGAAGTGTATTTGGTGACTAACAGTGCAGACCTATTCATTCGAGATTTGGTAAATATTTGAATACCCAACAGAGCTAAGTGGCGGGTAGACAAATTAACTACTATGACAACTTCTCCATTTAGAGATGGTTTTTATAACTGTTACAGATTATAAGCTTTAAATTTCATATTTATTTTGAATATTTTGAATATCCAGATAACGTAAAACAGCATTGCATTATTTTACAGTAAAAGGAACAAAATTGTTGAACCAATGTTTTATTACCGTTTCAAACAAATCCATTTATAATTAGTATTAGGGACATAATTCATCTTTTAATAATTAAATTTTAACAATGATAAATTTTTACTTGTTGCGTGGCACACGTTTATAAATGTATATTGACGCTGCTTTTCATGCCATTGCTATAAAACTATACAGTTTTTGATCTTATTTTAGAAGCATTCTCAGTAATAAAGATTCCTATTTAAAAATTTTTACCGGATATTATTTTTATCTTTAAAGGATTATTATAACTCGAGTGACAGCTGACATATCCTTGGCAAAAAGGTCCATTCTCAACAATCCCACACGTCGTGCAATAATTGACAAATCTTCAACGAGGAATCAGTCGATAGGTGAGAGCAGAATACTACTTATTTTGTAAACAAACACATTCATACTTTAGAATTATTTAGAACAATATTTTAAAATTTTGCTATGTTACCGTTCTACCATTTTTTGACTTTCGCACAGACAATAAATTTAGCACCGTTTCAATTTCTTACAGTATTTTGCCAGATAATATGAACGTTCTCAATGAAAATAAGAAAAACAACAATAATTTAATAGAAGAACGCTGTGTCTATAGTCATTGCTTTATACTTAGGCAGAACATTTTTAAGAAAGTTAATCTTAACATGTAAAGTCAAGGTGAAAACTCGGGTCCAGATTGATTTTATTGCATCAAAAAAGCTACACATTAGAATATATATATATATATATATATATATATATATATATATATATATATTCTGTATAATTGAATCTTTGCTCAAGTTCGCAAAAGCAATTTATCCAGTTGACCGGTTTCGTCCTTATTGGGAACTCATCATGTACTTTTCAGCATTTGCAGCGATGTGGGTTCCAACCAGGATACATTTACTTCGAAAACTTTCCCTCATATCATTGTGTCACCCCTGCATTAGGTGTGACGCATGGTGAATTGCATTTGTTATTTTAAGCAAGTTCTAGTTTATGCAGTGGAATCGGTCTACTGGATCAATTGCCTTTTCTACACTATACAATTCTTAGTTTATACTGACATATGTCAATAATTAATGGGTCAAGTGCTTATATCAAGACCGCAACCTTGATTATAACAATTTATCTATGCATGATGGTAAGGTTTATTTTTTTTTAAAGAGCAATTTTTCAATGTACTATTGCTAGTATGTTTCTTCATTAGGAAATTTTTGTAATTTCTTTTACGAACCTTTTAATTTAACTTCCTACCCTATTAAAACACTTTATCCGTTTCTAATTTAATTTTGCTAACTCTTAATTACTTACTGTATTCACAGTATCTTGCCCCCTCTTCACCGGAATGCCACTCGTAATTACTTCATTTAGGAAAGTACGTGTAAAAATATGTCTGACGTGTGCATTTAGGAAATGACAGTTGACGTTTAATTTCACTTGAATGACTTGCACGTGCCTGTAATTACATGTAACAGATTAGTTCTCAGTCTTAAGTAAACGCTCACGCACATACACACAAACATACAGACTTGACATACGCTAATCCAGGGAAGAGTCAGATGTTGTTAAATCGCTGTAATTTAACTGAGTTGAGTGTACACGTGCAGTAATTGTTTACTCCTCAATCCAAAACAAATGACAACACATACACACAGGCATGACGTACGCTTATCTAGTGAGTTGTCAGTAATTGTCATTAAATCACTGTAGCCTCATCTTGAAGATTGTACACATACAGACAAACACAGAAACCAATTTGATATACACTTACCTAATACAAAACAATTATGCTTAAGAGATCTAACAACCAGTATAAATGGGGCAGTTTAAAACTAAAATTTTCCACTTGACATACTGATTGTCATTTGTGAATGATGTGCTTTCCATTGAAAATGGCCTCCATATCCGGAGGCCGAAATATATGGAGAAATCATGATGACAATAGATTAAAACAATTCAGTACGCAGTTAAATACTGTTTGTTTCGAAGATCTAATATATATGCAAGTATGTATTAGGTTTTGCGAACCTAGTAACAAATTAGTTCAGTTGTGACCAGAAGGATAAACCAAAGGCAGCATGAACGGAAAGTAGACTATGCACATTGTTTCGTGCTTACTGGCGACTCATCAGTAGGAGCCGGTATTATGCCCTTTAACCACTATATATTTGGTAGAAGAATGTGGAATTGTACCGTCCTATTATTCCACATTCTTCTACCAAATATATAGTGGTTAACGGGCGTAATACCGGCTCCTACTGATGAGTCGCCAGTAAGCACGAAACGAATGTGCATGAGATTATACTTTCCGTTCATGCTGCCTTTGGTTTATCCTTCTGGTCACAACTGAACTTATTTGTTACTAGGTTCGCAAAACCTAATACATACTTGAATTCAGTACGAAATCCGAAAATCAGGTTTATTAGTATTCATTGCTTCGAAAGTCGAAAGCATTTTGTCTTATTTTCTCATTTAAGCATCAAATATATATTACTACTGGTGATGTTATCTGTGCGCAGACAATACTCACAAATTCCTGATATTTGTGCAGTAGCTGCATCAATTTGTAACTGCTCTTGTGGAAAAAGAGATGGCTTATGTGTGATTATTTACGAAAAAATCTAGTCATGCTTGGATAAAAGAAAGTTCAATTAGAACTACAGAATATTAACTGTAGGTTAGGGTTGGAATGATGTTTAGTAATAATTATTATTTCATTCTTAAATATTACCTAATCGCATATTTTTAAATATATAAATACACACACACACACACACACACATATATATATACACACACACACACACACACATATATATATATATATATATATATATATATATATATATATAATTGCGTATATATAAAGCAATTTTATGCATTTTTTGATAAACGCTCATTTACAAATCGGCAAAGCCGTTGAATTTACTTTGGTCTCATATATTTAAAAAACGAAAAATATATTTGGAGAACTTGCTATACTGTAGTGTTCGAAATGCGTTCATTACACCAAAATAACTGCTAACTAATAAAATTTGATATACTTCGTAATAAAATATTTAGGTGCTCTAAAATTTCATGAGTATAAATATACATTTCAAATGCTTAGAAAAATGCAGATTATGCGCAATTTTTATTAAAAGTTTATGTTCAGAAAACGTGCTCGTCACTTAAAACAATACTTATTTTCCATGCCCAAATTAAATTACCCGCTTACAGTTCTATTCTGTAAACAATTGTTCCATTTTGATTTTTTTTTATACCTTAACCTGTGTGCATAAAAAGAAAATATATTGACTTCAACCTGTATGTAAAAACAGTTGTTAATTAATCGAAGACAGACTTTGTTTGATGTGGCTATATTGAAAACAATTTTCTAACTGCTTTACTGTATTTAAAAAGAAAAAAAATGATTACTCATTAAATTCTTCAAATCTTGAATCCTTATCTGCATTTTGTAACGCTACAATGCAATTTCAACTTGTGGCGGATGCACTATACAAAACATAATCTCATTTGAACTAGAGCAATTTTCGAAAAATGTGCTCTAACTTGAAGTGTTTTTTATGGGTAAAATATTATAAAGTAAATACCGCCGTCTATATCTATAACGATCCAATTATCGCGTTTTACTTTCAATTCAGCATCTGTAAAAAAAACTTTTGACTGTTATTTGAATTTTACTTCGTAACACATCGATGTTATGTCTTGTGCAGATCTCCATTAATGCCCAATACCAATGTAATCTACAAATTCTATTTAACATGATATTTCATAACCAAATTCTTTGAATTATTTCACATTTTAGTTAATTTTAGATTATTTATTTTATAGGCTAAACATAAGAGAACTAAACAATTTTAAAATACTGAATAAAAATAAAAATTTAAGTTTATTTCTATTTTAGGTCCGCTAAAACGTAATAGATACGTGGTTCATATAGGAGCTGACGGATATGATAAAACCAGTCATGTGAAGTAGTTGGACGGTACAATCCACTATATGTTTTAATATTAAAGCAGTATTTTGAAACTAACTTGCTATGAATTCCTTAGCAGAGCGAAATTTACGTCAATTTCCGGTCTAATCTATGCACCAAGAGTCGATGTAAATAAAATCCTAGTGACGGATATAATTGAGATTTAAATGAAATTGAGAATAGCAACCATTGTGAATTACCTGATCTGCGTTTTGAATAACACTGGCTGAATTCCAGCGTCCACACTTACATGCAGTTCTATAACGGCATTTTCTTACTATGATTGCAGAAACAAGCCAACTGGAATTCAGCCTGTGTAAGTCAAAACGTAGATCATGTAATTTTGATTAATCCAGTTTTTTTATTTTTCTATTCTTTTAAACATTCTGAATATCGTATGCTCCAGTAATGCTTTTTAATCTAGTTTTAACTGACAAAATTTGGCAATTGTTTTACGGCTTTGGTGTGAAGTGCGTGCCTCTACTGATGAGTTGTCATTAAGTACGAAGCAATGCGTACATGTTATTACGTCTTTTAGTTAATGGTGATAATTTTTATGTTATTCTTTTTCATCAGTAAATAATTCGTTACTAGTATTGCCATGTGTAATATTTTACTGAGTACACGTTGGTTATCCGCCAGAAAGAATCAAGGCTTATTTTAATATTTATAAAGGCATATTTTCAGCAAAACGGATGATAATTTCGTACCACATGCACATTCATTTTATAGAAGTCCAACAGGAAATTGAGCGTATATTTGATCTCGCACGAACTCAGCAACTTGTTGTTTTGGACTGTGACACGATCAACCATCCGAGTCAATTAACTAAGACTTCATTGGCTCCTATTACTGTTTATCTGAAAATCAGTAGTCCAAAAGTTCTCCAACGCCTGATAAAGACACGGGGAAAGTCGCAATCAAGAAACATGAATGTTCAAATGGTGGCTGCAGAAAAGCTTTTGCAATGCAGCAATGTAAGTCTGTCAGTGTACTTTATAGGTATATGTGTTACTTTATCATTTACGTCGAATTTGAATTTGATATTTCTGTTTTGCTTTCTTGTTAGATAATGTTGTCCAAAAGATTGAATTTAGAGCCAAGACTACAAGGGAGCAAAATTTATGCTCGCAGATGTTGAAATGCACTTCACGAGACGTCACAAGTATTTTTCTGAACAAAATGCAAACTTTTCAACGAAACTTTATTTTAACAATAGGCACCCGTTTATGCTAAGAAACTGATGTTTAAAACTTTTAATGGTATGGTTCGCTAAGTTGCAAACACGAACTTTTCGTTAGCAGAGTCATTTCATTAATCCAAAGTTTTAGTTGATAATGTATCCAAAATACCTCACCTGAGACAGTTTTGTGGGCACGAAAAATATTGTCACTATGAACAGCACTGAATAGCTATTTTCGAATATTATTCGAAAATAATAGGATCAACGTTCACACTTCTTGATTATTAATAGTCTTATGTGGAATTTGAATCAACAAATTATTATCATTGGTTGATAACTTGTATAATTTTGGTTTTTTAAAAGGAGCATTTTCGAGAACCCGTGTTTGCATTACCTAACTTATTGAAACGCGTACCCTTGCACTGCGTATTATTATCACTAAGAGATCTAATTTATTATCGCCTGAAGTTTTAATAATTGTAATTTGATTTGATTTAGTATGCCAGGTTTCGTAAATAAATCAGCTATGTCAAATATTTTTTTAATTTGTAACCATCAAATAGGAACAATTTGACGTTATTTTGGAGGAGAATCAGTTGCAGGATGCTTGCGAGCATTTAGCTGAGTACCTAGAAGCCTACTGGCGCGCCAGTCATCCAATGTTAGGCATGTCGAAGGCGGAACGTATTTTAGGAATTGGCGACAGTGGAGGGCGTCATACAGCTGAGCATCATCAGTTGGGCGTGAATGCACATAATCAACAACCACCTGTGCCACGACAATCGATTTCACATGACGACCCTGACGTGCAAAACGACCAAGTTGATGGTCCACAAAATCAATCACTAAATCATGAGTACGTTTTGGTCTGGTAAATACTAAATAAACTTTAATAGGAAATATATATATATATATATATATATATATATATATATATATATATATATATAATCTAGTTTTGTGAAGGATTCTTTTGAAATACGAGCCTTAATAAAATTCATTGTACCAT
This sequence comes from Eudiplozoon nipponicum, assembly GCA_029291075.1. Classification (NCBI taxonomy): domain Eukaryota; kingdom Metazoa; phylum Platyhelminthes; class Monogenea; order Mazocraeidea; family Diplozoidae; genus Eudiplozoon; species Eudiplozoon nipponicum. The sequence continues at coordinate 21,066 of JAQBSW010003575.1, forward strand.
ATCCAAATGAACAACGCTTTATATGTATAAATTGAAAGGCTAAACAATTAATTAATTACTCGAACGAGAGAATGTTATAACTTAAACGTTTGTTTATAATCAAATGGTGAATACACGTCTGCAATTGCACATCATGTCGTTGAAACATCACACGTATGTTCTCCAGATGTAGCATTTAAAATAATTAATAAATGTAATAACAAAAGGAAACGAGCCCCATACGAAGCCTTATGCATAAACAAATTACAGCCGGATTAATGCAAGCAAAAGAAGCGTGTCCAGGCTTTGAGCTGGAACTCGAAGTGACGCACGAAATAGATTGGTTGTTTCCCTCATTTCACACTCTCTCCATGTTTACATATTTCTATCTAGTTTTGCCTTTCAATTTATACATAAAGAGATGTTCATCTGTAGATACTTGACAAGAAAACGAGAAAGAAGCGTTTCTTGTATTTGATAATATTTCTTTTTATTTTTCACACGCAAAGAGTACTATGCATAGGTGTATTACTTATTTTCAAATTTGTTTTGGAATCGAATACGTTGTCTTCAATTGATATGTCTCAATCAACATCTTCCAAGATAACAATTTTGTGTATTAATTAATAGTTGAATTATACTATATATTTGTTTTTGTTCGTAAAAGTTGTTTCCTTACTACTTTTATGAAATTCGTTTAAAAATTAAAAAAAAAATTATTATGCATGTTGCAGGAAAGGCAATGTTCACATTCCGACACATAATCTGGGCGACGTTGGTGGTCAAACGTTGAAAATCCCACAACATGGAGAGATGCCAAATATGTACAATGACGAGTTTAACATGACCGAACCGAACCGTCTTAACGAGCAGGATCAATTTATTGACTCTAGACAACCGTTTGGCCTACAACACAATGACCAGAACTATTTTAATCCAGTAGCTCACAAGCCAGGTGCACCAGGGCATCAGAAACAGGACAATGAAATTTACTACGATGGGAATCAGGAAGTCGCCTTCCTGAATGGAGGTGGTCGTGCAACAAAAGATCAATATTGGCAGAATCAGCAAACGGCAGGCTGGGTGGACGACTATGGTGATCATTACCAGGATCATGCCGTTGGCAATACATATCAGCGGGAAGGTGGGTTGATACGCACCGGGTGTTGCAAATTGGTGCAAAATCTTTATTTATTCCTTTATTTGGCGTATGTGACCATTTATGTAGCTTAAGCGTTGTCATTAGCGTTACCATTGTTAAATGGCTAATTCATTTGGAAGAAAACAAACACATTCGCATAACAAAACTCATATTGATTTGAATGATTCTGGCGCACTGCGAGCTTCATATGTTGACTCTCCGCGAGTTACGTTCGCGGGTTCTGGCTTTGCACTACCAGTTTCGCAAAGTTCCGATTGATCCCTATTTCCAAGTACGCATCGATCTTATCTTCGTTTTGGCTGGGTGTCGGACTCGTCCTGAATTTCCGAAGGCGTCAACATGTCTGGCGCCTAACCACCGGAATGAGGCACGCATTCGGTCTCATTGACTGGCGATCGTTTATGCAACCCGATCTCTTCGGTTCCATCATCATTCAATGCCTGGTGATTGAACCGGAAATCAGGCTCAGAAACGTCGCCAGTCAACGAAAATTAGACAGTCACTCATTTCCAGTGGTTAGTATGAACGGCGATGAAGCCTTCGGAAGAAAGGGACGAATTCGCACCCAGCCAAAACGAAGATAAGATCGACGCGTACTTGGAAATGGGAATCATTTGGAGCTTTGCGAAACTGATGGTTCAAAGCTTGTATTGCCTAAATTTAAGGATCTCGCTTCCTGTCTATTTTCTGCTAACCGCTTTTTTGGCAAATTTTCCTCTATTGTAACCTTATTAATAAGGGAAAATAATTTTGTACAAAGTTGTTCGCTTTCAACGTATGTTTTTCTGTTTATATCAGCATATTTTGTAAAGCTACCGTTTCTAAAGATTTTAATTAACAGTACGAGAAAAATTATAGTTATTTTGTTAAATTATTTTCAATTATATAGTCATTTAATTTACGCTGTTCTTTCTATTCAGAAATATGAAATTATCGGACAATTTAAATTGGCACCAGGCAACTATCACTTCCGTAAATATTTTTAACTTACAGGCTGTTTATTAAATTTGATAAGCACTATTTAAATTAACAACTACATCCAACTAACTAGGAATTGATAAACTAGTGCTCTTCTGCAGCTTACATGGAACTATCAATCATTTGGCGATGCACTGTTAGCATAGCCTTTTCTGATGATCGTTGCATTACAGGGCTGCATGTCTGTTCTCATATCACGTTAACGACTAATTCGGTGACATCTAAGCAGTCAAAATAAAATATGTCTTGGCTTGTGCTTCTTCAAAATTGATAAGTGGACTTCACATGGTTAAGCAAATGTCACCAAAAAATATTCACTTAAACTTTCAATTGGTGCACTACGAAATATGTTTTGGATAATGCAAGAATTGTAAATTTCTTCGATGCATTTATAAGAAATTTTACTTAAACTATTCCATTGCCTTTTATTCTATATATTTAACATTTAACAGGCTTCGATCCCAATCAACCGGACCCATATTTCGATCCTTATCGACACAATATGTCTGGCAATGCGGATTGGAAACGTCAGCATGTATGTTGCCTAAGTTTATACTTTCATTGAGAAACGAAAATAAAATATTTATTTAAAAAAATCATATTTTAATTTTTAAATAATTTATATTACTGTATCTTTTTTGTGCCTGTAATTTAATTAATAGCAGTTAAATGTAGGCAGGTATACTTCGAGAATTTCCTATCTTGATAAGTTTGCCTCTAGAGAAATAAGATCTCATGACAGTGATGAATTCATGATTACTGATCTCTCTAGTCTGTTTTTAAAACCAAGCTAAGTGATTCTAACTGTTTAAAAAATGATTTATCACTGCAAAGAAGATTTATGTTTTTACGTCAAACTATTTTTAAATAAACGGTCCTTCTGTAGTGTGGCAGAATGCTTATGATTAACGCATACTCAGTAAACGTTAATTCACCTAAACCGAAATATGTCTTTGGTTGAAAGTTGTTTTCTGAAAATTTCAGGAATGGGCCGTTCGTTGTTTAATTGCTAGCAAATTTGACGAAACATCTCGATCTAATTTAAAGAATCAGTTAATTGACGAATTTAAATTATTTTCAATTTTCGCTAGGTGATATTTTCATCTGTGTAAAATTAATAGAACTTGCTACAGTTGAACTATCACATTTGACGCATTGTCTACCAGTGTCAATTCGGATATCGTCCACTCATGCACCATAATGTCTATCCTAAATTCTCTATTATAGAAAATATTTTTAAACTGCAGTATGTATTTAGATTCATTGTCGTGCTCTCAGGAAAGCATCAACGAACTCACTTTTTTCTACCTACGTAGGTAAAATTTACGATTACCTAAATCAGAAAATGAAGTTTACATTATATTAAACAAAGATCATAGTAAGTTTAAATGTCTAAACATTCAATGATTCTGCACTTTTAACTTAAAAAATGCAGGAACAATGAAAATCGTTGAATAGAAATGGATAATAAGGCTTTTTTATAAAATTGAACATTTTAAAATTTGATACTACGTTTACTTTCTCTCCAGATATTTCAATAAAATGCGATATTGAACAGATATATATATATATACATATATATATATATATATATATATATATATATATATATATATATATATATTAAAAAAGTATAGACCGGGTTGAGCATTGTTCGGCAATCCTCTTTTGGATCTAGCCCTACTGCATTCGGATTTGAGACAATGGTTAATTCAAATCAAATTCATGCAGAATATATTCTACGCCATGAAAGCTACGGAATCAACGCAATTTTTAGCTTTATGCCCTCTGTGGACGCCTTTATATATATATATATATATATATATATATATATATATATATATATATATATATATATATGTACAATCTGAATTTAGTTTTCAGAATTCCTAAATAGGTCATGAACGAAAGTATAATCTCATACACATTCGTTGATGCTGCCTTTGGTTTATCCTTCTGGTCACAACTGAACTAATTTGTTACTAGAACTGCAACACCTAATACACACTTGCATATATATATATATATATATATATATATATATATATATATATATATATATATATATATATACTGTGCAACAAACAGTATCTAACTGTTATACATTGAATTGAATGATGTCATGTTTTCCAGTGAAATGTGATAACTGATATCGATCAAGGCCAGAGTGTATAGATTTACTGGGTATAACAGGTGTTGTCTAGAAATTTTTATAATTTCAATTTCGGTGAACTATAGCATAAATTGATATCCATCATGTTGATAACATGTACCGACTCGGAAACCATAATGTTAGTACCCATGTACCCTTTTCGGTACAATAATGTTATCAGTTACTAACACAATAGCCATAGTGTTAGTATCCTTTACAAACTCGGTATATATATTAAATAGTGTGAGTTAGCATTGAAGTCGCATTGTCGTAGACTATATGATGTTAGCTTCACTTTTGCAGATTTACACATTCGTCTAGGATATTGTTCCGTCCTATTATCCCACATTCTTGTACCAAATATATAGTGGTTAAAGAGCGTAATATACCGGCTCCTACTGATGAGTCGCGAGTAAGCACGAAAACAATGTGCATGAAATTATACCTTCCGTTCATGGCGCCTTTGGTTTATCCTTCTGGTCACAACTGAACTAATTTGTTACTAGGTTCGCAAACCACAAAAATTGTTAATTCTTAGTTCTCGTCTTGTTGCATTCGGACGAACTGAGGATATTCGTTTTTATGATTAATCTTTTTATGCGCCAAAATATGAGCCATCTATATTCTAACGCGGATTTTGTTTAGGATATGGATTAAATTAATTGTCTGTGAACGTACATAATTGGTTCTATTAACAAAAAAGATGTTATTAATATTTAAACAAATTGTAATCATCTGTTTTATTGGAAACACGGAAATATTATGTACAACATATATTCTGAAAAAAAATGAACTGTTTATTATGAGTTAATTAATATATTGACATTTTAATGTTTAAATGCAGAAATTGTTTTATAAACAATGTAAAACCAATCGATTTTTTAGATAATGCAAGACTATTACGGATGAATAACAACGAACATGTAAGCAAAATATAAATTTTTCTTAAGTAATACCTTATTTTTAATAATTTTTTAAAGATCCTAAGAGTACAAGCCTATTTTTTAATATTTCGATAAATTTAAATGAATAAAATATATTATATGATATTGCCTTTTGATTTTCAATTGCCTCTGTTTCCTTATGTTTAAAATTAGCTTAACTAATTGTTCAATGTCTATTTATCGCATTTTCTATTTTTATTTGATGTTTTAATGTGCAAATAATTGTATTTGAGGGGATACTGTATTTAAGCAAACCTTTAGCTTTTCCCTTTCTCTGAGTCAGTTAGAATAGCCTTTCATTTTAATTTTTCCTGACTTGTGTGTAATGACATTCTGACGTGGCGAGTATTCTCGCATTATTTATTATATTTTCTCGCTGATACATATTTGATAAGAATCATTATTTTTCGTTTATATAGTGATATCAAAGTTAATGTCGTGTCAATTGGCATTGTGTCCATTAGAAACGTTAAGTCTGGTGTTGTTCTGCTATTGACTAGTTTAACAATAAAAATAATATTGTTTCTTTTCCGCTTCGGAAAATTTTTTAAAGGATATTTTAGTCCATGACTTGAATTCAATACTAGGCTCGCTTGCATTCTGTCGCTCAGTCTTCCGATGCAAAATTCATTTGGTGCAATCTGGAATAAATTTAGTTAAATTACTCAATACATTTTAGCGTTAATTTGAATTACTCCTAATTAAAATTGACAACACGAAAGATTGCTGTTTTGATACGTGTATGCCTTTATTTAAAAATGTGCACAAAACTCAGCAAATTTGAACTTTTTTCAATGGATTTCAAATTTTGTATTTGTGTACTGTTTGAAAAATACCTTTCGATCTTCTATATATATACATATATATATATATGTATATATATATATATATATATATATATATATATATATATATATATATATATATATATATATATATGTATACTGCACTTCTAGAAAGAATTTTCAAATCGTGTTTAGAATCAGATGTTGTGCCAAAACGATTCCTCAAACAGTGCAGAAGAAATAACGAAAAACCGACGAATAAACTAATAAGTCGCTTATTGTTCAATGGTATCGAGGACAACCAATCAAAACTGCAAAATGCTGAGAGAATCATTCAATCACTGGGTTGTCAAACCGTGTTAAGACTGAACGACGGCGAATACACTGCTTTTCACAAAGAAGATAGAAACGCTGATGAAAATAACAGCGGACAAAGAAACCAAGGACCTCACGAGGGACCTGGACAAATTTCCTACGCAATCAAAATTTCCTACGAACCCAGACGCTTGTATTCACAATTATTCAAAAGTGATCTTGTCAAAACACCAGAAAGAATTACTCTCCTTAGGAGCAAAATTCTGCGTAGTCAAGATAAACCTAAGTGAACGTGACATTATTGACATTCAGGCTGGAACGGAAATATTTCTACAATGACTTAACGAAAGACACCGCCCCACATGCATTCAATGGACAAGAACTGAAAGCTGAGCTGGTAAGCGCACTAGAACAATACAAAAAGGAATTCAAAAGCAGCCAAATCATCACAAAACAGCACATAGACGAACTCAGAAAACTCCAATCAGACAAATCCATACGACAAAGGATCAGGAATTGTTATACTTGAAGCCGACGCTTACAGGAAGGCCATGAACAATATAATAAATGATCAATCTAAATTTAAGAATGACATCAAACAGAAAGATGATTCAACGAACATCGAATCAAGAATTAATGCAATTTTGAAAAAGATGGAAAAACATGTTCTAACATCTATGGCTGACTCCGAGATTAGATCAAAACTCACAGAAGACATCCAAAAAGCGAAACCAGTCGGAACAAACACCGCAAGATTGTACGGCAAACCAAAAACTCACAAAGCCGTGACAGCCTCAGGAGCTCCTTCGATGCGGCCCATTATGTCAATGATCAACGCTCCACAATATAAACCAGCCAAGTTTCTCTGCAAACTACTTGAACCAATACGGAGCATCATAAACGCTAACACCATCAAGGACTCCTTCGAACTAGCAAATGAATTGAAGGGGAAGAACATCCTACAGAATAAAATGGTCTCGCTTGACGTCTCATCCTTATTTACAAACATACCACTGGATAAGACAACGGAGATCTTGTGTGACCTCATCAAAATTGAGTTTTTTGACTTCCCTATAGACACCAATGACATCAAAGACCTCATATTAGCATGTACTAAAAACGTGCAATTTACATTCGAAGGGATATACTACCACCAGATCAATGGTGTAGCTATGGGAAGTTGCATCGCACCCCTCCTGGCAGATGTATACATGTATCACCTGGAAAAAAAGAGCCTAAAATGTATAATTGACCAGTGCGCACTCTAAAAAAGGTATGTAGATGATATCTTGTTGTTCATCTCAGAAGCAGCAGACCCTTCCGAAATCCTCAAACAAGCAAATGGAGTCGATCCAGATATCAAATTCACTCTCGAGGTAGAGAAAGACGACAGTTTTCCCTTCCTTGACATCAAACTCACTCGAGAAGCAAACGGAGATTTGACACTGGCCATACATAGAAAATCCTCTTTCATCGGACAATACATTCAATACAACAATAGTGTGCCAAAATCCCACAAAAGAAACTTAGTAAACAACCTAGCAAACAGAATCAGGAAGATCTGCTCTGAACACAAGATTGAGTAAGAACTGGGCTACCTCAGGAAAATTTTGCTAATGAACAACTACCCAGAGCGTTTCATTGATGTCAACATCAGACCACGGCAGATTCGTACTAGAGAGGGATACCGTCAAGCAGGTTTTCCTTAACTTACCATTTAGAGGCGACGTACCAGCCTCAATAATTGTACGGCGGCTGAATAGAATAACTAAGGACAACTTTCCCAGTGTTAAAGTTAATATGACATTTAGTACACAGAGAATCATGAGGTTGGATGCCAAAGATCAATTGCCATTTCTCTCCAAATCATTCATATTCTACAAATTCTCATGTATGTGCTGTAGCACATATATCGGACGTACGTAGAAGCAATTGATAAGCAGAATCCAGCAACATTTGCCACAGAAATTGATAAACAAAGGCTTGGCAATATCAGGAAAATCAGCTATTTCTGATCATATATTTGCAACGGGTCACCCTGTCATTTCGACCAATTTCACAATTCTACATAAAGCAAAATCAGAAAAATTATTATTTATCTATGAAGCCCTTTACATAAAACAACAAGCACCTGACCTTAATATTCGAAAGTTTCATCAACATGATATTCTTATCGACTGGCCAAGAATAACAAAATTCAACAACAATCTACTAGTATCCGGTCAAGAACAAACATGCCCTCGACTAGAATCAACAAACATACAATCGGATTGGCAACAAACTGAAGTGAAAATAACAGAGGCGCATACGATGACAGAAGTCTCCAAACAATGTGAGCGTTTAACACTGAAATCCACACTGGCGCTGTTACCATGTGAAAACGACAACTTTGCGCAACAAGGTGAAACGATCAACTATACTGGGAAAAATAGCACTTGTATATGTAACAGTGAACAATGCGCACAAATGGTTAATTCTCAAGCTATCAAAACAATAATGACCAGATCTCAGACATCACTTTGCAATACTGCGAGAATGACCTTTACATGCAAACACGCATACACACAAACACAAACGCATACACACTCACCAACTAGTCAAAACAAGAAACAGCAGTAAAAACGAGTCAGATTTGTTACCACTAGCATAATCAATTGAAAACCCAAAATGTATAAATATGTATGATTGTATAAGAGATGATTGGTATTCACGAAATAAATGGCCTTTATCCACTTCGTTATTTGTGTTTTCCTAATTATAAGAATACTGTGTTAATTAAAAAGGAATGGACATCATAAATATATATTTATATATATATATATATATATATATATATATATATATATAATGAGATTGGTGCTGGAATTGAGATAGTAACATTGGTTTAAATAATTGTTCGCTTTGATCATTTAAATGTTAAATTCAATACCACTTCCCGTGGTAGCATCGTGTCTCTTCTATAATGTCTGGTTGGGTGTGACTAGTTGGACGTTTCATCTAAAGAGATGTCGTATCGGCTTCAACTAAAGGAAATCATAACCACAAACACTTTAGTTAGTTCATAACTGAAAAATAGAATATATCAAAATTTAATTGGTGTATGAAATACTTTGTAAAGTTTTTAATCTGACGTATGTACAGGAAATGATGCGCCCAAATCCGGCTTGAAGAAGATAAAATAAAACATTCAGTAAATATGGTCACATACAGAAATGTGAATAAAAGTGGAATAGAACAGCGAATACATTCAAAAATATAATTTCTATATTTTGTGTTTCTTTAATATTCTTTCAATGTTTAGTAGGGCTTCATTTAACTTGTACTTCATTTTCAGCAATGCCTTATAATTCTTCTGAAATTAGATCTGAAGTTACCATTTCACGTATGCGGCCTTTTTATTATCTCTCATTTTATTTTCATTTAATATTTCGACGTATATTCGATTTATGAGTTACCTCAGTTTTTCAGCTGCATTCGTCTAGCATTTGTTGCCAATTAGTAAACTGACATCAACCACCTTACTTATCTAACTAATCAGAGTTAATTTATGTATCGATTAATATTGTTGTAAAGTGATATGAGTCTAGATATGAAATTAAATTTTCACTGTTTAAAACAATCAATTTAACAGTTTGGTTAAACGTCGGAGGTTTGCATATGAGCTGTTATTGATTAACATGCATAAACTTCGTAAATGTAAGTGGATGTAGAGAGATGTTGGAATAAGCTGTGTGTGTGTGTGTGTAATCTTAACATTAAAAAAATACCCAAATGAATCTTCAATACACACATTATTTTTATATTAATAGCAACGCGATACTTCTTGTAAACTGGTAGACCTCGAGACACATGAATCTAAATGTAAAAGGATATACTGGTATTTATCTGAATAGGCTTACGTGGATGTATAGGTATTTGTGGGCATTTATTAATGAAATACTAGATTTGGTTAAAAATTAATTTTTAAAATTAATATTTATAAGAGGATGAGGTGTAGAAGAAGAATTTTAATTTTGTGTTGCTTTATTGTGTTTCCTGTATAACAACTTGTTTAACTTTCGAAGGAATTCTGAGGATGACGGATAGCAAGCAGTAAAAACGTCTGAACAAATTAAATACGCTTCGTCAAAAAGAGATAGAATAATATTGTTTCTTAAGTATGCTTAAGAGCGGGCACTTTCTGATTTATAATGCAATATTGTTATTATTTGTTATTGATTTTAGACCATCGTCTGTAGAGAACGGATTATTTGACATCGCCTCAAATGTGCTCTTAAAATGTGTGGTTAACGTCAAAACAACTATTATTTTGTCGAAAGACGTTCCTATTTATGCGGGGACCTCATCAATACGCATTGTTCTGCCACAGATTTATATGCCCAATAAGTAAAAATACAGATGAAAAGTAAAAAAATTAATATATTGTTTCGAGAATTTAATTTAAAGTTTTACTGTGAACAGAGACAGTATTTATCAGTTTTGGCAGTCAAGATATTTCTTTCTTGAGATTAGTCACCAAAAAAATTTTAAATTCTCAATATTTAAGGAGCCATTTGCAGCTTGTGTCACTATAATTGTTCGTATTCAATAGACGAAGTATAAAAGAGCAACTAACAAAGTAGCTCAATATTTTATTTTGTATCTTTTATGGTCGATGCAATTCGAAGCCACAAATCAATTGTGGTTTTTTGGTCACGAAAAGAATACATACTTGATAAAGAAAACAAATATTGTGTAAGTCAGATTACCCAGAGTGGATTTATTTATTTAGTGACATTTTAGAAAAATTGTGTGATTTATAAGTAGCGTAAAAACTTTGGAATTATTCGTTTTTCTTTCACATTGTTATTCAGTTACTTTAAACCATTCCTTTATGCATAATGACAGCTTACTTTAATACTGCGTGTCAATATTGCTTCAAATATTGCAAATTTGCCATAGGCTAAAAATTTATTTATGTTTCTTTTGGATTTATTTTTTATTAAATAAAATTAACATTCCCGTCGAAACAGTTATCTCTACAATTTAAAGGAAGATTATTACTAATTATTAAAATTCATATGAAATTTATACCTCAACTTTCTTTGCAGATTTATTTCTATTTTTTAATAGGAAGGAACGTTTCTTTGACTTTTATCATTTTATTTAGATTAATTTTTTGTAATTCTATATTGAATCATTATGTGGATATGAGTAAAAATTGACTTATTTGACGTTTTAAGTGTGCAAATTTTAACGATCAATTTTTTTAAGAAAAAATCAGCACTTGAAGCAAAGCAATATATATTTTACTCGCCATCGTGGCTTAAGTAACTATATAGTGTCCAGTCTAGCAGTTTATAAAACAAACATTTCAACATAAGATTTGTATACCATTTGTGAACGATTGCCACGAATTTTCGAGTAGCCTCGGTACATGTAACTTTTGTTCGTTTTTCTCTGTTATGCGACGAAAAAAAGTATGTGATTGAGGCCTATCTGATATTTAAAAATTTGAATTAAATAAATGTCATCCCAATCCGAGTAAACAATGATTGTTTGAGTGTAATTTTATTGTCGATTGTTTCCGTGGAGCGCAAAGCATCACTAAAAGTATAGGCTTTTTATGTCTGTTTAAAGCCGATTCGTATTGATAGTATTCTATATATCCTTACATATCAGAAAAAAAGCACGCTATGAGGCAGAAAATAATTTGAACGACGCTTTCGTTAAGAACAATAAATTTTTTATTGAATTTTAAAAAAAAATATTCATAATACGGGCGCAAATATATTGTACATTTCAGAATCGCGCAAAATGTCCTATTTATTTCTTATCGCGTCATTTTCGTATTTATTTTTTTTAATATGCTTTTCTGCATTTAGGTAAAATATTCAGTTGCCGAACATTTTTTCTGACCACGAAATCTTTTAAATTAGCCTGTTCAAGGTTAAAGAGCATTGAAACACACACTAGGTTTGTCTACCTTTTAATGTAAAGAACACAATTTTTATGTAAACGTTAAAGTTATTGTTTGTAGCTCATTGCCAGCTGAATTTTAATGACGTGGTATCAACTCGTAGTGATGCACGGATCCTCTTTGGTAAATCTGTTTTCTACAAACGAGTCAATACAAAGGTTGCGTGAAATTTGACGTGCGATCTCAGTTTGACCGACCGTCAGCAGAGCGTTTACAATCCGAAGTGTGCATTTTCTACGCCATTTGCGTTCACTTTCGATTTCTAACTTAGAAAATCCCGACATTGACATCCTTTTGTTGATATGCACCAACACGTCGTCTGCAGGTTCTGCTTGAATGCACTCAGGGTTGCGGTCAACTTGACAACATTGCAATGTGCTGTCACATAATGCCTTTTCTGTATCACTCTGCTCGGTAAGATCGTCATCGGAGAAGTGTACAATTCCTGGAAATGTTAATCTTTCGTTTTCCCAGTTATCAGTAGGTCTGTAACAAAATTTAATTAAAATAGATAATCTATTATGAATTGGACATTCCTGCTCTACGCTTTGATGATTTTTAAATCCCGCAACTCGTTTATTTTAATAGACTTATGTATTTTATTTTCATGAATACATTTCTTGGTGTTGAAAGATTATTTTCAATAACAATACTGATCTTATGGCCGATATATTGAAATCTGACACGTTTAAAGTCATACTTCTCGTAGTTCAGACGAAAAACCAAAAGTATAGCAAAAATATATACAGGATAGATAAAAAATTTCTCGATGGACAGATATCTGGTCGATTTTGTATCTGCTTGTCTTGTTATTTCTGCTATTTCTGGACAGTTATGAGTGTCACTTTAAAGAAGGTGACCTACATGAACTGTTAAAAATTAAAGAAAAGTTAGAAATAGTGGTTTTTTAAACGAAAATATAGAATTATACATGGGAAACCGAATATTAAAAACATCGATCGTAAAGAAAATATACAAGATTTACAAATGGTGATGCCAGTTCTGTATCTTAGACCCGCTTTTGCTAGTAACCTTAGTTTGTTATTTCGAATTTAGCATATGTGTGTTGATTTCACTATTACAACTAAAATAGAAAGATATGGACAAGTTTATTTTATATACGTTGTTGCGTTTACTTTACCACAACTTTCGATTACATAGAATTTTAATGCAATAGATTTGCTTATTCACATTATGAAATTATATTTTAGTAGTTAATTGTCTCCATACTAGCTTTCACGTAATGTAATTAATCTCTTTTTTTCTTAAACAGTTCAGTATATTTTGAAAGTTCTTTGACATTAAGAATCATGAATTATTTAAATCAAGTTTTGCTATCGAACTGACAATAAATGCAGACAAATTAATCCGTTATTTGTATTACTTGTAAACCGTCTGCTTCTAACTGTAGACCCAACATATCTTTAAATCTGTATGAAAATGCATGTGAAATCAAAATTTTGATTATTTGATGGTGTTTATTACTAAAACGGTAAAATATGGTGAGACTTGTTGGTCAATTGTGGGAGAATATTTTGCCTCAAATATATTAGTGATTCCTAATTAAATAAAATGGTGATTTTTCCGTTAACATATTGTTCAAAAGTAGAATTTTGCTTTATCGAGCAAGAATTTGTCTGTTTATTAACAGTTGTTCATCAATAAAGATATTCATTCTGTGTCTAATAACAAAAATGAGTTTTATTTCATTTTTTGAAGAATTGTAGCCACTAAAAAAGCTCGCGATTTAAGGAAATAAGAAATAAAAATCGATACTTTTTAATCACTAATTTATAAAAATTTAGAATTTTTGTTGCTACTGAAGATTTCGCTTCAAAATACATAAGCGTATATTAATTTATCGCAGAAACTTTAATAATGAATTAACAAAATGTAGTGAAAATTTATTAAGGTTATAGAATAGAAGTTTCTTTTGCTCTTTCAAAAATAAATCATGCACTTTTTTATGAAATACAAAATAAACTTGCATGCAGGAGCATGTGATATTATTCCCGCGATTGATGGTTTTAGAAGTCATATCATTTAAGACTGGGTAGTGTTACCCTGTGCGAGATTCGTCACTATCGATAGTCTAAAATAGGCTGGTCATCTGACTTTCAATTTAAAAAAAAATATTTTTTCAATTTTTGTACCATAAGTTTGTTTCAAATGTTTCATTGCCTTGTCGCTGCAGGAAGCCGGGAATGTTAACCTAGTTTTCTCATTCGGAAATGCATTTATATGCAAATGCATGCAAGGAATTAGGCTATTATATTTAAAAACATTATTGCCTGGATTATTTACTACTGAGTTACATATGTTAACGGAAGTTTTACCTTTTTATTCTGATTGATGTTTTGTTTTCTTGTAGTTTTTCAATACTTAAAGTATTTCCAGATTTCTTTTTAACACAGTCAGCGCGCCAGTGTAGCAGAATAGCATTGATAGCAGCTTTTCGACATCTGCTTTCATCTTTTAGCGTTTTTGTTGCTAAAAATTTAGCCTTCTCGCTCGCGGAAGATGCTCCTGTCATAAGCCTTCTGTTTTCCCTATAAAAATTGTTAACTGGAGCAGATTTAGGACGGCTCGATGTTTCCTATTCCAGTAAAACATAAGTGGGAAAACAGAAAAATATTGTCAGCACAAGTCTTGCAGAAAATTTTGACTGAATTATTTCATTAAAAATATTTTTCTACTCGGTCATTAATCGTTTGTTTGTAATCTCTTGACAACATGTTGGATATTAGAAAATAACAAACTTTAGTTGGAGCTAAGTTAGCAGAAGGCGTTTGCTTATAGATAAATCTGGGGCATAGTGCAAAGTTGCAATACTTAAATGCTTTACTATTTCGTACTTTCCTAATTGTAAAATTCTGCTATCTACCTTTTTTATTTTGCACATATTTCCGTACTTGAGAAGAGTAGAGAAAAGAAACATTGATTCTATACTGAATATACTTTACAGCTATTTACACCAGCCGAATATGATATGCATTTTTAAGCATTCGCAAAATTCAATACAAGTTAAATAAAAAGAAAATAATGGGACAATCTCTAAATGTATTCAAATATTTTAGATTAAGGGAAATTATTCAAAGCCATAGTTAAATTAAATGATTATTTTGAAATGTTGTTTAAGAATTTGTTACTCTTAAATGTACTACAATACTTGAATTGCGTCGTAGATTAGAAACGCATGAAATCAATTGTAAATGCAGAGATTCAATGCACATTGGCAAATTTATTTAAAAATTTATATTTACTTTTAATTTGAACTCACTTTTTCATGAAGAGATGTAACCTTCAAGCCTGTGAACTTTTGCTCATGTTGAATCTTCGTTTCATTTGCATTGAAGCTATTCACGGAAGAAGCAATTTTTGGACGATTGGTTTTGGGATTAATCAAATTAATGTAAAATTTTTCATATCTTTAATGTTCTTCTATATTTTAAAAATTTATGTTTCACAATTTTAAAATAAAAGTCGTTCAATTAAAAAAATATGAAATAAACAAAATAATCCCTTGCTTTTCAAATGCATAAAAATTGTTCTGGAAAGGAAGCGGCGGTTGTGGTTGAACTACTTTAACGTGTCACGATTACAAAATTATAAGCCTTCTACCCTTCCTTATTTTAGAATTGTGCATTTTCGTATCGTTGACTATTTTATTAAATATTAAATCAGGTAGAAACTGAAGACAAATTATAAGAAGATAAACTGCCAGGAAATTGCGATTATTTAGAGAATTGATAGTATTGCACATCTCAATTAAGTACCATTTAAGCAATTTTCCATAAAATTATTTTGAATGAGAAGAATTTTCAAAAAGGCTGTTAATTAATGATATAAAAGATAGATATACGAAACACTAGGAAAAAATAACTAAAAAGTCAGAACACCAAAATATTAGTCAATAATGGTCAAATTATGAGAAAACGAACAAAAGCAGCTTATTTGTGTAATTTTAGTTAATAGGTAATGGATGTGCACCTAGCAAACCGCTGATTATTGATCGCTAATTGAAGTAAATATCGTAGATTATTCTTCTTTTCTAGAATAGATTTTAAACACGAAAAAATCGATCAAAATATGCCGGCATCAGCAGAAAATAAATTTATTTAACAGATAGGAGCAAACTTATCGAGGAAATCATCCCTTAAGCCAACAATTAATTACTATAATGTTGGACGCAGTATTCGAAATTTGGAATCCAGATGAAAGTAAACTTAGCAATTACCAATCATTGGCAGGTGAGACGTGTAAATCTAAATGTGAGACCACATTCTAGATAAGGTAATTCTATACATTTTTGACTATTTCATTATTTTTAACTAAAGTTTTAATCAACCTAAAGCCTACCAACACTAAGAAAATTGTTAGTATCTGTAGCGTGTATAATATCTTATTAGACAGAAGCATAGTTATTAAGGAATTAACCTTTGAAGCCAAGAATAATTGTTGAACAATTGCTTTCAAGATTTGAGATTTGTGATTAAAGGTAAGTTAAATTTTGCATTTATCAATCATTAGCAAGTGAGATTTGTGAATTTAGACGTACAATTAATTTAAAATGTCAAGCAGAAGGTATAACTGACCTGAAATAAGACAACACTAGCGAGAGGAGTATTTTCAAATAAAGATTAAAATACACGACTTAAATTTGACTCAACCCCTCCCAACCAAAAAATTAGCCTTCATAAATACAGAGGAAACAATATAACTAATATGATCTTATATAAAATAATGAAAATAAAACAGGCGTTAGGTCAGCTTATATTATAGTTTGATACTTATTTTACTTATGCTGGTCCAAAATAAAATAAATATGAGTAGAATTTTATAATTACAGTGTGCTCAAAATTTGAAAAAATATCTTGAGTTAAAATGAAATAAAAAATAACATTTCATGATTTTACTAGGAGTTCTTATAGACCCATCGATTATTAATTAGGGGATTTCACCAATAAAAAGGATAACGCTTCCTTTGCAATGCAAGTTCTGACAAAGAGCTACAAATTGAAAAAGCAGTTATTTGTCGCTTTCACCAATAAAAGCGGAAAAAACTTACATTTGTGAATTTAAATTATTTTGTGCATTTTCACGTAACAAAAATTAGAATTGTCAGTATTATTTCAGATGGCCTACTTTATTAGTTATGAAACATTGCAATCGCTGATCAAATCCCAAATGTTTATGTTATTAAAAGTTTTCATTTTAACAAAAACTTTGGCGTATGATTTCGAATTAAAATTAATAATTTGGAATCAAGCCACATATAATGCAATGCGGTATTTTTACAATGTAAAACGCTTATTTTTTCATATAAGTATGTACTATAGCAAATAAAGAATTGAATTGTTATCACAAGTTATTAATTATTCTTTATAATATGCACAATCACAAAATGTCCTCCGTAAGAATGTAGGTTTTTAGGGAATACGATTTTTTAAAGTGAAGAATGCCTTTATAAGCAAGAAAGCAAGAAAAGAGGTAAATATTTTTTACATATATAGCTATAGATATTGGAAATTACCTGGCCTTTGTTGTACTCAAAAAGGATTTTGCATCCACAGTCTTTTTTTTATTCCTTTGCAAAGGGAATTACATTCCACAAAAATTTTCCAATCATTAAGTCATGTGGTAAATTTAATTTACACCTTTTAAATTTATACTTAATGCTAGATCTATTGAGTATGTATGTGTTTATATGTCTGCATGGGTACACTTTTCGAATTAAAATATCAGTGATATAATAACACCAACTGACGATTCACTGAATAATCGTATGCCACGACTGTGTGTTCACGCGTTTGTTTAGGTCTGATTTATAATAAAGTGCGAGAGTATATATAATTAAAGGAAGGCTAAAATTACAGCAAAATACGTAAAAGAAATAATAAATTATAGAGTTATGTTCATAGTATACATATAAGTAATAAATCACATTTAACATGCACTCTTGTTTACCAACTCAAACGAATTGCCATTGCCAAAATCTATAAGATCCTTAGGATCGTATACATTTACACACAAGACAGTATAAAAGACATCTGTGAATGTGAAAAACCTCTCAATTATTTAGCCAGTTGGCTGTAAACATAAAGTATGTTTTAAGAAGTAAAGGTTTGCCAGATGGTTTACTCACCATAGACGGAATATTCGTAGATAATCCGCACATTGACCCTGCTCCATTTCTCTAGATATTTGGGCTCAGATAAAATATCTCCACTAGTGTAGATAAAACAATTGTATACATTAGCACAATATTGTAAACCATGCAGTTTTAAGAGACATAAAACATAATCCCTGACTTCATGTTGTAACTTGATCTCAAAGCAACATTAATTACAGCATCATGAATATAAATATTGGTGAATTAGGTCCAAGGAATAATGTAAACGCCTGGCTGTTTTCAAGTTAATAATCAGCCCTAGAGTTGCTAAATATTTATTTAGGTCATAATTATTAAGTATTATTTCATTTCTAGAGCAATCAATATTTCTAGGATCAACTGGAAAGATAAATTTCAGATAGGTTGCGAACTTGAAAATTTGTTTGATGACTTTGTTCTACACAATGAAAAAAGGTATCCAGTAATATCGGCTCAAGACTGGAACTTCGAGATACTCCAGGTAGAACTTTCGTCAATTTCCATTTCAAGCATTCTACTTAAATGATCATGCTCCTACTATATAATTAAAAGTAAAATAGTTTGAATTTATTCAATTTGATTGTTAATGAATAAATCGCATTCAACATTGCATCAAAAGACTTAGAGTTTACACATTTGTGATATCATTTGGGGCAATTAGAGCATGGAGGTTTTTATCAGTAAGGTTCATTAAATTCTGAAAAAGGTGATCAAACTCCAAGACTTAATACAATAACAAAGGGTAACCTCATATTACCCAATCGGGTAAACAAACTTATTTAAAATTAATAAAGCTCAACTTTTAAAAATGGCATAAAAAGAAATCATAACTAATTCATATCTAATAAGAACGACTTCATAAATCTCTGCACTAATAAAATTTTAGTGGCTCAAGGTTTGGAGCACCAGATACTGATGTAAACGTGCCCAGCTTTGAGCGCTCTCCGCGGGAACTTCTGCACAATATGGGAAGAATTCCCAATAAAGATCAAACCGTTCTACTTGATGAATTGCCTTTTCTACATTACAAAATACTTATTTTATACCGACGAATGCATGTACATAATAGAGCAGATGTTTTTAATAATAGCTATTACCACCCGATTTAAATTTTAGAAATTCTCATTATAATATCATTTTTATTTGTAGCGTGCTGTCTATTCTATAATAACAAATTAGGTATGGTTAATTAAAATTTTGGGTTAAAAGGGATGGCATATAAGCTCCACCTAAATAAAAGACTATTCTACAACCATTAGTTAGTATATAACTGCATATTGTGCTTTGTGTGCAACGGGGTTGCGCAATTATTACAGCACCAGATTCCAAAGCAGACATGCCCAAGTTCGAACTCAGTCCGCTGCAAATTCTCTACAATACGTGATGAGTTCCCAATGAGGACAAAACCGGTCAACTGGATTACCTGTCTTTTCTGAATAATAATATTCTTTGTTTATAATGGAACTGTATGCACTTAATGGGTCAGGTGTTCATACCAAGATCGCAACCATGATTACAGTAATAAAATGGTTTTGATTGAGATCTGGCGCGTTTCAAACATTTTTGGGATACTGAAGGTTATGGTGAACTAACAATATGTGAAGAGTTCCCAATAAGGAACAAATGGATCTACTGAATAAATTGGCTTTTCTACCTTATTTAATTCTTAGTTTATACTAACATATGCATGTACATAATGAGACAGGTATTAATATGGAGATCGCAAACTTGATTTAATTTATTGTTATCACTGCCCGCGCAACCTATGTTCGTTAATTCTATGCATATATGTATATATAATGTCCATAGCCTTAGAATATTACACAGTATATTTCTAATTCGGAAGAAAAAAAACATTAGAAAAGTGGATAACGGCCATTTATTTTGAGATTACTATACTTCGCTCTACAATCGTTCATTTTATATACATTCTGCGTTTGTATCTTATTATATAGGTAACAACAAATCGGACTCGGTTTTACTTCTATTTCTTGTTTTGTGTGATTAGTAGGTGTGCATGAGTTTGTGTCTGTATGTGTGCCTTTTTTCATGTAAGTTTATTCTCGCTGTATTGCGAAGAGATGTCTGGGATCTGGTTATTCTTGTATGATGGTTTGTGAGTTGACCAACCATTCGCATTGTTGGATGTTACGTGTATGAGTGCTATTTTTCCGAGTGTAGTCTTTAGTTTCACGTGTTTGCGCAAATTTGTTTTCTTCACTTGGTAACAGCGCAAGTGCGGATTGCTGTGTCGAACGCTCATATTGTTTGGAAATTTCTGTCACCATATGTGCATCTGCTTTTACTCTTCAGTTTGTTGGCAATCCGATTGAATGTTTGTTGAGTCTGGTCGAGGGCGTGTTCGGTCTTGTCTGGATACAAGTAAATTGTTGTTGAATTTTGTTATTCGTGGCCAGTCCATTAGAATATCATGTTGATGATACTCTTGAATATTTATGCCAGATATTTGTTATTTTATATAAAAGGCTTCATAAATGAATTATAATTTTTCTGATTTTGTTTTATGTAGAATTGATAAATTGATCAAATTGAATAAGTGCCGCGTTTTGAAATATATGATCGGAAATAGCTGATTTTCCTGACGGTGCCAAGCCTTTGTTAATCAATTTCTGATATATATATATATATATATATATATATATATAAATTTTGTTTGTCCGTTCAATTTATGTATAAAATGACTTACATATTTGAGAAAAATACAACAAAGAAATTGTTCTATTATCTGATAAAATGTCGTTTGCTATATTGAACATTACAAAATTCTTATTTTTTACTGACAAATTGATGTACTCATTGGACAGGTGTTTATATTAAGATCGCAAGATTGATTTAATAAAGTTTCTTTCAAGTAAAAAAAAACACTAGATTAATAGCGTAAAAACAATAAATTGTAACAAAAACCAATTCAAACAGCAATTTATTTTAGATTCCTTTTAAGCACATTAGAATGTCTACACAATGCAGCTCACAGTAAATGATATTAACCTTTAAGCAAAAGTAGAAACAAAGAGTAAGAAACAAACCCTATTAAAACACAGATGCAAACTTCATAAACCAAACGAAGTAAATATCTAACTGAGAATAAAATAGATACAGATTTTAAATAATAATATTTCAATAAATTTTCTACCCGTAATTAAGGCTGAAAAATTAGCAAAAGTGAAATTCAAAAGCAAACGCGATTTAAAAAAAAACTGGACGAAAACTTTTTGACAACATTCTCCGATAGATATAAATATAGAAAATAAAAAATTAAATTAAATATAAATTTAACTCGAACGGGTAATTTAAAAATTCTATTAAAATACACTGAATAATGAAACAAATAAACTAAACGGACGAACTCTCATAAAAAAACGAATAATTGAATAAAATGCAAATATCAAATGATAGGATACAAACTGATCAAAAGAATAGTCCAGCATAAAATCAATTGAAAGCACAATATAATCTTCAAAAAATGCTAAACTCCAAAAAATATAAAATACCTTTTTGCTAATAACAGAAAACTTTACTCCATTCTCATAAAAAAGTTGGCCAAATATCTCTATATTAAATTAAAATTTTCAACCCGAAAAATAAAAGAAATCAATAATGTTACCAAATTAATTAGAAATTAAGCAAAAACTTCAATCTTATGACTAAAATATCTTTATCTGGAACATGAAGTAAATGTTTTAAAAATCCTTATAATACAAAATAAATATACTTTGGCGTAAATCGAAACCTCAATATTAATAATTTTACTCTTCCTAATGTAATAACACAATAAGTACTTCAAATCGATGTTTTAGTTTAGGCAAAATAAAATAATACAAATTATATTAAAATCAACATTAATATATTTAAAATATATATACCTGAATCTAATCTGATTTAATACAATACGCATATGTAATCCCTTACGATATACTTAACTAAATAAAAAACACGTAAATGCACTAAACTAATAAAAAACAGCATCAATATCAAAATTTTTTCAATACTATACACAATCCTAACAATTAAAGTCCAACCACAATGAACCCATAAAAAATACAAATTCTAGGTATTTAATGATCTAGCCTAAAGATTTAAAATAGCTAATTTTTTGAAAAGTATAACCAGCAAAGAATCCATGTCCTTCCTTAAAAAGCGAACGATTGCAAACCTCACCAAAATTACTAAAAGGAAGCAAAATCAAAACATAATTAACAATTTGATATATTCTTAGTTTCCAACAAACCGTTATAATCCCTTTCCACAATATTTCTCAAAAACATTTAAAAAACTAAACGGAATAAATAAAGATAAGTAAATTTAAAATAAACCAATCACCAAATATTTCGCACCAAAAGTTAACAATTTTATTACATCCAAATTCATTACATAAACTCACAGACATGTAGACACTAAAGTTCAAACCTCAGACTGAATAACAAGATATCAATTATGGAAAGGAGAGTAAAAGAATGCTTGTAATAAAAATAATTAAAAATAACACAACGAAAACTAACATAGCGTCATAACAATCCGAATAAACATAAGCAAATCTACTTCTAATCGATGAAAGATATAAAGTTAAACTTAAGAGTAGAGGACCATAAAAGAGGAATGCATCATCAAATAGCATGCAGCAATAATTCAATCAGAATATGGGGAATTCTTATACATTTCAAAGAATAAATAAAACAGAAGGCTCATAAAAGCCCTTAAATAAAATCAAATGATAACAAGAGAACCCAACTAATGTAAAAAAACTTAAACCAAACGTATGGCCTTTTACGCCTCTTGTAACAGAACTAAAGCCAACAATAGAAGTCAAACTTAACAATATTAAAACAGAAATATTAAAATAAACATAATTATATATAAAACCAAAATTTTAGATACCTATCCTCTTAATACTTAAAAAAAGAATAACATACTAAACAGAATAAACCATTTAAAATTATACAATAAAATATCGTACAAAAATTTTATGCTCTAAACTGGAGAAACTTTAACGAAACCCAATGAACCCTCTACAGTAGTTACACACAGAATCAAAACAAAATTACCACCACAGGTTAGATCTAGCAATAAAAAACTAACTTTAATTAATTGCCAAATTAAAAGTCGTTCAATATAATTAGTTTCCAAACAAATTCTAAAAGTAAGTATAAACTCCAAAATACGATGAAATGATATACTAAACCAACATTAAACACTAATACCTAATCTAGATTGCGATCTTGAAATGAAAACGTAAACTATTATGTACATACATTTGGCAGTGTAAACCAAGTAAGTTATAGTGTGGAAATGACATTTCATCCAATAAACCTGTTTCGTCTTTATCGGGAACGAATCACCTACTATTCAGAATTTTCCGCGGACAGGAATCGAACCTGAGCACATCTGCCTTGCCACCATGCCATAGCTTAAGTTTATAACCCTATTGAAAACGGCACAACTATAAATATCGACATTATAAAAAAGATTTACCAAAACCATTCTTATCAAGATTATTTAAATGAAAATTAGAAAACCAACTATCCCAAATCCAAAATTAACATGAAAACAAAAACACTTCAAACAATTATATCAGAAAAATTAAGATGACTTAAAAAAGTACATAAATATAAGAACCGACCAAAAATATTGTTATTATAACTATACCAGTCAAGTAAGATATCTGATGGCAAGGTGATAAGTATCCTATGAAAGCTTAAATGAAATAACTATATAATCTAACCTGCCTATCTATCACAATATAAGATTCGCATCATAACTGCCACAATATAATTCATGTTCTATATGAATTAATAAAACAAATTACATGCTACCTACATAAGTAATTTTGATTTATGTGTTTCGAGCATAGCACCCAATTAGTTCAAATAGGACCAGAAGGATAAACCAAAGTCAGCATGAACGGAAGTTATAATCTAGTATGCACACTCGTTTCGTGTTTACTGGCGACTCATCATTAGAAACCTGTATGACGACTTTTACCCACTAAATATTTTAGTGAGGAATATGGGCAAATAGCCACCCCCAATGTATCATTATTGAACAGACGCCACACTACATGGGGAAGTGGTGCTGGAATGAACATTTATATAAACACCTGACCCATTCAGTATATATATTTGTCAGTATAAGCTAAGCATTGTATATTGTAGAAAAGGCATTTCATCCAGTAGACCAATTTAGTCCTTATTGGGAACTCATCTCGTACTGACCAGAAATTAATAACGGAACAGCATATAAATTAACTTTTATCAAATTTCTATAATGAAGTAAACTAAATATGCCTCTAATTAACTGCAAAGCCAAAAATCGAAACAATCACTTAATCAAATTATTGAAATTTTATCTAGTAGGCCAGTCAAACAGATTAACTCCAACAACTTTACAATAATTGATTGCGCGGATGGTGGTAACAATTCTTTAAATCAAGTTTGCGAGCTTGAAGTAAACACCAATCCAATTGTATTTAACCAGTCGTCGAACAACATAACAAAACCACCGCCAGCCGCAACGCACTGACGCGTTTCGACCTTCCATGATCATCATCAGAGTACGACGGCAAACTGACTATCGAGGAATGAAACCGCATTGAATATATATATATATATATATATATATATATATAATACATAGTATCATATATATACGATACTACTATATATGATATATATATATCTAACTTTGATTTCCATATATATTCAATGCGGTTTGATCCTCGATAGTCAGTTTGCCGTCGTACTCTGATAACTCCAACAATGTTGTTATATCTACGAGAAGCGACAAATGAAATATTATTAGAAAAAAAGTGTTTACCTAAAATATTTTACACACAATCCAAGAAAAGAAGCAGTAATAAATAAATTAAAGGAACAATTTTATTAAATAGACAAAGTTCCTAACTTACCGTTTCTCTGAACAGAAAAAGCTCAAATAAAAATATTAAATCAAATAATCGAGTTTACCTAATTAAATACTCCAATTAAATAACAATTATCAGAAACAAACGATAAGAAAAAGCAAAAAAACCTGGTTATATCGACGATTTAAATTTTTTCTTAAGCTCACATAACTAATTACCAAACCATTTACAAAACACAATAAAATAATAAACGGTTAAAATGAAAATATTTTAAAAAATATTCAAATGAAAACCAATCGAAACATTATATTTATCACAAAATAGCCTATAAAAACTACCTAATTATAAGATACACGAAATTAACTATTAATCATAAAAATGTACAAGGATCAACAGATCATCCATTAAAATTCAAAGATCGATAATAAAAAACTAAAAAGAATAATAATAAATCAACGAATAGTTAAGTAACAATATTAATTAAACCAGCAATATGACTGAAAGTATTACAAAAAATAATTTTAAAAATACTCAAAACATCTTTTTATTCCATTTAAAACAAACTTGACTAAATATCAGAAATAAAAATTAACAAAAAAATTCTCGATAAAATGAAATAATATTGAATTACAATAACTAGAGACTCATCAGTAGGCACCGGTATTGCGCCATTTACTCAGTATGTATTTTGGTGAGGAATGTGGGAATATAGGACGCTATCTTCCGCGAAGTTACTATACACACAGCTATATGCCAAAATATTAAATCAAAACGATAATTTATACTCGGCATCATATTTGTAGCAACTCCAAGTCCATAACAAATATGGCAAAATTAAACAAACCAGCCAGCTACAAACGAAATTCACCAGTCACATACAAGTTTTTAAAAGTCAGATATTGTTTATATTATTAAAAATAGTCAGCGAGGAATGAATTTGGAGGGCCACCAAAATTTTCTAGACACTTTATATAAATATTTGACGTCATGTAAATTCAAGCATGATCACCTTAAACTTGGATAAGTTTGGCCAAGTATAATATAATATATTCTGAAGCATGGCTACTCTTTACGTTGTCTATTTTTCTGCTGCTTCAATCCCAAAAGAATAGATATACGCCACTTTTTTACAGAAAAGAAGTCAATTAATGCATTCTAGATTTATTTCAGAAATTTTCTTATGAACACATATGCATACCTAAACGACATAGGTTGAATTTGTGACAATGGAAAGTAAATATTTCCACATTAATCCTATTTAAATAATTATTTTGAGTTTATTCGTCAGCTTAACAATAACGTCGTTTCTTTGCGATTTTTAAATTGTCAACTCATGGACATAACCTGTTTTGAGAGGGAAAATATACTGATTCGTTTTAAAGATGACATTTAAAAAATTAATTTAATGAATCTGAACTCTACTAAATAAAATTTTGTGGAACATAAAGAATGGTCAGTATTACAATTTGAGTATGTCCTAAATTTAGAAAAGCTAAATGGAATTAGATTAGATATCTTATTTAAATTTAAAATTTAGAAGCTGTCTGATGTTACTTCCACTATACAAATTTAAATAAATTGTAGAATTTTGTACACTGGTTGGTATGAATTGTGTGTGGGCTCGCATATCTTTTTTTCTGTTTCTGTGTTATCTTGGAAAATGCAAACAAAATTTTTTATCGAGTCCTCCTTTGCTTTGCTTTATTTATTTGATAAAAATCAGGTAATTAATTCACTGATTAACGCGAGACATAGATTATATCATACAACTATACCAAAATATTTTAATTTCTACCTTAATTTCCATTGACATTTAAACCCATTTAAGTAAAGGTTCACTTTTTTATCATGACACCGTTTTGGAATAGTAATCATAATATTCTAGTTCGTAAAATGTTGTGCCAGCATAATATTAAAGCGAACAAGCAAGCTAAGTGTTGTATAAATACCATTTGCCATCATAAACCTCGTTTTTCAAATAAGTGAAACATTTATTTTCACCTACGAAATTTAAAACGCGTTTTAAATATCAGGGTAGCGCTTTCACTCCATCTCAAATGACCTATTGCAGAAAAAGGAAAATGATTAATTTTGTTTTAATAGAAAATTGGGTCCACGTAGAAAGCACACATGAAATATATATATAGAAATTTTAGTCCACAAAGTTCTAAAAAACCAAAATTTTAAACAGTTATTCATCGGATTTAAAAATCCTCACGGTGTTACCCGTGCAAGGAAAAGTAGCTTTCGTATCGAAAGTTCTGTACAAAGTTTAATTAGTGCGGTCGCTTCTAAATTAGGAATTATACCAGTACACAGATCCTTTATTGGCAGTGACTTTGTTTACCGGAAAAGTTAAATTTAAGTTTGGACGTACTAGCAACAAAAATCATATTTTACATACATCGGGTTTGTGTGTTTCAACAGGCGTTAATTTAAATTATTATAACAGGTACCTAATGTAACATAAAAAATGCGTTTTGATTTTGTTTAAGTCAAAGCGTGCGAGTATTCCTTATCATTTAGAAGCGCTCACAATAAATAGACGTTATCCAAAACAATGAAAAAAAAAGAATTTTATTGTACATTTGTATTACTATGAGGATTTGCTTATTCGGTCATTTTGATATTCCTGGGATAATATTTTAATAAATATTTTATACATTCTGTCTATGTAAATTCTGTTTTCATTTTGGAGAAAACTATACTCGGCGTTTTTACCAGTAACGCAGATTCGATTTTAGAACGAAAACGCTACTCTTAAGTGTATAAGGTATTTTTTATTTATTATTATGTGGAAATGAATGCTTCACTTATTTAAAAAATATTCAGCGTCCACGAATTATCTATAATTGTGACAATTATATAGATTTCATTATTGGAAGGAACTATATAATCACACAGGAGCATTTTCATGCACAAAATTGCAATATAAATCTGAGCCAACTTTATACGAAGGTTACTATTATGAAACAGATTACATTCAGTAGACTCGTCATATAAAACATGGTATGAAAAACTAAACAAGAATATGACGAGCCTACGCTTTAAATCTGTTTCTTAAGAATGAAACATAAATTCTACACCTGAATGGTAATTTCTTCTTAATAAACTAACTGTTTACAATTTCGATTTAGGATAAATTTGACTCACTTGAAGAGATTCGTCGAACATAAAAAACGAAATCAGATATAAGAATAGAGATATTGTTTAACCGCTACTCTAGTGAATCGAAACTTACATCCGATTACCATGGGTAAGACAGCGTTTTTTGATTTTCCATTCTATTGCTGTTTTATTCACGTTAACCAGTGTTTAGTCATGCCCTGGGAATGAGTATAGGCGGTGGAAATGTTTAAATATTTGCGTTTAACGAAAATTGTTTTATATTGTACAACTAGTAACTTAAAATTTAGTTTGAGTTTATTCAAAGACTAGGATCATTATTTACAAAATTATCGTCATAGTCGCGCAATCCATAACTTGATCAAATAACATCAATATATCCATTTGCACAATAAAGGTTATGAAAAAGACGCAACAGAAATGATCTTACGAAGCAGTGTGCTTTATGGCGAGTCCATGATTCTTCAAAATTCTTTCAATCACGTCTTCAGTCAGAATCAAAGCTTTCGCAAATTCTGTCACTGTATCCAATCGTTCAGACAATACTTCGGCCAGGTTTAGCAGACTTTTATCATTTAGAAGACCAAACTCTGGTAAAAATGTTGTAGTCATGTTAATTTCTATAAAAAATAACAGGTTTTTAGAAATTATGTGAACATCAATCATTTGTAGATGTTTAAGAATAATCGTTAGAAAATGCAAAACACATATTTAAATAAGAAATTCGGAATGTAAGACAGATTACAGTTAAATGAGTGAAAATGACTTGAATAAATATATGGTATTGAGTGACTTATTTTATTTGTATTTGTTATTTTGCTCCTTTAAAATTTTGAAACAGGTTTAAGGAGATTTTCTGCCAACCAATATACGAACCGGACGTTAAAAATATACGTCTCTTTAGATCTTGTAATTACTCGCTTTTGAATATTTCCTCGACAATAGATTAAGAATGCACTCAAGGTATTATGAAACCCAGCCTTTACCTATAGTGGGTTTAAGTAATAAAATCTGCTAATTAACTAGGAAATATTAATAAAACCAAATTTTTGATTTCTAGAGGTTGAAAGCATTTATTAATATAAAAATTGGTCGCAATATATATATATATAAATAAATATTAAGGGGCTAATTTAAATTTTATAACTATTAATTTCACGTGTATGCAACCGAGAAGCATCCGATTTTAAAGACTGGAGCTGTGCTGTGCTGCGTATAATAGGAATTAATGCCCTAATTCGCAGAACTGACAGCTCCATATGATATTCTCTACAGCTGCCCAACGGAAGAAATTTAAGTAGCATTAACTAAAGTTAATAATCTGTGTGCATCTTTCCTGTTTGAATAAATATAACAAAGAGAAGGTAAGCGCAAATAAGACTTACACAGAAATAAACCAACTTGTTATCTCATATTTTGATTCTGACGTTTCATTAAAAAATAGTTTTCGTAAATGACTTCAAGTTTATGATACATTTGTTTTATATATGTTTAAAAATTTGAAATATTTAAACGCTAATTTTAATAAATCTAAACTTTATAAAACAATATTAATATATTAAGCAGTATTAAATGATATTTGAGAAAATATTGTCAGTAGTACGTTGCAGTGCAGTGTATGGTCACTGATGAATAATTTTAAATTATAAATTAAATCTATAAATTCATTTCATATTATATTCCTTAATGAAATATTAAAATTAAAATACGATCGGTTACATATAATCACGCGTTCCAATATTGTTTTTCATGGACAAACTTCAACAGAAATCAATAATATAGGCCAAATTGATTGTAATAAATTAAAAAGGATTTATCAACATCATTTGCAAGATTTAAATAATGAGCTGAACCACGTTTTAATTAAACAAGAAGCCCCAATATGTCTAATTGATTGAAAAGAGACCATTTTACTGCTTAGATATTCTAATTTTAAAAATTATTATGACCAGAAGACATACGTGAGACGAACAATTAATATTATCAGATAATAAATAATTGACTTTGAAACGTGTCAGTTTATGCTGTTGAAGTTAGCTTATTATTTTAGATGACTGGCTCACATATTGTTAAATAAAACAGTGGAATTGTATATTTTTTCTTTAAATCAAGTTCGCAAGCTTGATATAAACAACAATCTGGCTGTAAGTAAACAGTTGCACAAAATATCAAAATCAAAACCAGTCGTAATTTCTGCTGCGTTTCGACTTTTCGTGATATTCAGCAGAGCATGCTGGCCAACAAGAGAACAAGACCCAATAATTAATTACTTATGTCAGTATAATCTAAGAATTCTTTAGTGTAGAAAGGCAATTTATCCAGTAGACCGGTCTCGCCCTTATTGGGATCTCATCACGTACTGGTCAGAAATTGCAGCAGACCGGGCTCGATCCTAGACACGCTTACGTCGTAATCTGGTGCTGTAATCACTGAGCCAACATGCCGCACACCACACCTCACACAATTTTCAGTTATCTACTAACTACTGTAACTTGGGAACTCATCACGGGACCCGGCTCGAACCTGGGCACGTCTGCTTCGGAATATGGTGCTCTAGCCATTGGGTCAACCTGCCGCACTCTACACAAAATTTTCCGTCATGTACTAACTAATATTACTTGGTTAATGTTTTCTTACTTTAAGTGGAACTCATTTGGTATCCATTTAGACCCAAATATAAAGATATTTGGTCCGAAAGACAATGGTATATACATATATATATATATATATATATATATATATATATAGATGGATAGACAGGACTGTCAATTATGTATATATATATGTATGTTCCCAATACGGACGAAACCGGTCTACTGGATGAATAGATTTTATATACACTGGACAATTCTTAATTTATATCGACAATGTAAGTACTTAATGGGTCAGGTGCTTATATCAAGATCGCAACCTTGGTCATACTAATTGTTATCACCGCTCGCGCAGCTAATGTTCGTTTTAGCGAACAAGAGTCACACTGATGTACCTATTCAAGATAATAAACAACAAGTACGTTGATGTTCACGTTAGTTAGTTAACTGTCGCACTCTTAGGATAATCATCATAATAATTCTATACACATCACGGTTCGGTAATGACGGTAGTTTCGTTTTGCTGTATGACTGTTTACATATAATTTATTCGGTATTTCTCTCAAGGTCGCATACATTATTCAAATAATTTTATCACCATACGTGTATTCAATAATAGTTTAATGGCACATGGTAATTTATTAGCTATGGAACATGTAGATTTTATTTCGGGAAAAAATTGAGATTTTACAATCGTCATAGCGCTCAACTATGACATAACCGAGGTACGTAGACATACCTAAATACAGATAAAATCAAACCAGTCTGTGTAAAAGACAGTAGCATTTTCCATATGGTATGGCTGGGTAAACTTTTTGAAATTTGTTTATGGTACAGGTGCATAATCCCGATTGAGATATATATTCAAGCAAATATTTAGAAATCACCTTTAAAAAAAGGCCAACCATATGCTGACAGCTAATGTTTATATGAGTTAAATTTAAAAAAAAATCATTTCTAGTGCGAGGTGGCATAAATACGTAACAGTTATACTGATTTTGTTCTTCAATTACAAGAATAATGCTTTTATTTTTTGAAGAATGGCCAATGATGTTTAATTTAAACCGAAAGTTGACGAAGATTTTATTTAATTCTTTAAAAATGAGTAACTTTGCTCTTATTGGCTATTCAAAATGTATGTATAATGAACAGCTTTTTTGTATATTACCATCGATTTTTACATTGGTAATTGCATTATAGCAGCATCATGGATTTTTAATTTTGTTTCAATCAATATGCTCGTATTCACTCGGGACAATTTCTTTTATCGCCTCTTTTTCAGAAAACTGCTTAACACAAAGTAGCGTATTTAAATTTTATTATGTACAGACAAAAATAAATCAAGTTTGTTATATTGCGTTTTAAAATTTTATAAACACTAACCGTCCTGATTTAGTCTTTCGTAATTTTCATTATTCGACTTGCCCGATAATAGATTCATTGTGGATTTAGTGGAAGAGGCATCTCCATCTTTGATTTTAAAGCTGAATCTTTCATTAGCTGGAACTGATGTGGTCTGCAAAGGCGCATCACTTACTTTAGCGATTTCGAATATGATTTTTAGGAGATCTGGATCAATCAGGAGCTACAAATGCCAACGTATGAATGGTAGAGTTAAATATGAATATTGCAAATAAACTAAAATAAGAGTCATTACATTTTTGAAAATCAGACAAATTTATAAAATCATAAAAAAACTGATTCTTCAACAATTTTAGGTAAAATCTGAAGATAAAGTTTAGATAGATAGAATGTGTTTATTAAAATAAAATCTATGCTCTTCAAAATTGGGACAAGAACGGTGAAAGAAGTTCACAAAATATAAGAATCAAAATGAAAGCAACCCATATGTATTATATTCGAAACGTTTATCTTTTGCACTAAAACTCATTAAGTAGTACATCACACACACAAAACATACCTATGTCTTAATGAAATTGTATACAATATTTTTGTTGTTGTTGTCATAATGCAGCTTATTGACAAAGAATAAAATAATTTTTGCGTAGTTCAAACAGAATATTGCATCTCTTTAATAATCCTAGTTCCGATTTCACCATAGTAGAATGCTTAAAATAACGTTCGTGGGGTAGTAAATATAAGTTGGCCTTTTAATGTGCAACGTTGGCAAAATACCAAATAATTTGTAAACGCTAGATTTTGTATTTAAATGTTCTTAGCATACCATCAATTATTCATTTAAATTTACTAAAAAAAGAATTTATACTTATAATTATAACATAATAATTTTCAATAAAGATTCAGAGAAAAACATCATAATTTTTAATTTTAAACTTAAATTGGTTATAAATATACTTTGAAATATCACCAACGAGTGGATATACATGAGTATGATTTTCTGATTATGTCAAGATCGCTAACTTGATTTGAATAATTTATTTATATAAATATTCAATACAATACCACTTCCACAGCTAGCGTTTTGTTTGTGCTCTAAAGACAGAATTGAGGTCATTTGTTGGAACTTTAGGTCTAATGTGATACTATATATATACATATATATATATACAAGAACTAAAGAAAAGATTAAAACATACAGTGATTAGTGTTTAACGAAATGTTGTATATAGCGTGTGACAAAACAGCTCGGTGTTTATAGTCACAAATTCGGATGCAAACAAAGTAGGTTCAAGGTCTATCTGCGGCAAATACTGGATGGTATGTGAAGAAATTCCAGTAAGGAGGAAACCTGTCTACTCGGTGAATTTCCTTTTCTTCATTAGACAATGCTTAGTTTATATTGGTAAATGTATAAAAATAACGGGATTGGGGTTTATATTAATATCGCAAACTTGATTGAAATTATAATAATTTATGTGTACTTCTAAACAATAGAGAATTTTGTCCTGTGAGAAGCACTGAAATAATTGAGTAGAAAGTTAAGTTAGAACAAAATAATTTATATTAGAAAGATCGCAGACAAATCAGAAAGAAGTAACAGAAAAGTTATTAATTCGAATTAAATTAGCTGCAGAGAATTTCACCTTACATTTAAACTTTTTTTAAAACTACGAGAAAAAAATAAACAGAATTTTTAAGAATGTAATTTAAATATATTTTTTCTTACGTCGTATATAGCAAGTGGCTTATTTTGACACCAATTATTTGTAAAACCAGCGCCTTTCTTGTGCTCAGGCTGGTCTATTACAATATGATTTTCCATGTTGTTGGAAATACTGCAAGTTGACGGGCTTTTCCCTACGCTGTCTGGCAGAATGTGATTTAACATTGGCTGTACGAAGTCACATTTCTCCAGCACAAAATTTCTTTCACAGTTCGCCGAAGTCTGTACTTCATACGTGAACATCTTCTCATCATCAAGTTTGTACGTATTCGTTCTACGTGGCTTTTAATAGAAGCATTTTAAGTATAAGTTTTTCACATATATTTAGTTATACTACCAGAACTACAATGAAGTTATATATACAAATATATATATATATATTTTTGTATATATATATATATAACTCCTAAATAATGTAGGTGTATAATTATATATCTGCATATATATGTTAGAAATTAAAAGTGATTCTAACTAGAAATTTAGTGTGGATTTTTATTTATATTAAGAATTTAAGCGCCTGTTCGTAAAATCATTAATTCCGATTTGTTTCCTATAATCAAAATTTTAAAACTGCACGAGGTAAAGAAGGTTTTGCCTTCATTCCACCATGAGTTCGTATAATTTCAAAAAAAATTTCTAAAGAATATAAGAGGTGGCAGTTATAGATAAACGATTTCTGGAATTAGAAAACTCCCTTAATATAGAGTTTCCAATGAACTGAAAATTGAAGTAAAATCTTAATTAATAATTGTATTTTAAGCTGTGAACTACTAAGAAGTACACGAAAGGGAAACATCAGTGTTACATGTTAGATTAAATCAATAAAAATAAGTTTGCTAAGCCGACGATTTCCCATTTCCTATTTTAATTGAAAAATACAAAGAATTTAGTACTTTTAAAGTTAAAAATGGAAAAAAACTTATTCCTAAAAGAAGTTAAAAATAGAATATTTTGCGGGCTTTCAACATAGTGTAGAAATGTGTTCGTTTGTTTTCGCCTATCTTTGTGTTTACCTATGAAACTATTTTTGTTATTCCTCCAACTTTTCTCACTATTTGTGCATTACTCGTGCAATCGTCATGTTTCAAATGCAAGACGTAAATCTAGCCTAAAGAATACCATGAATAAGTTTACTAACATAAGAACCAGAAAATTGTATGAAGATTTAAACTAAATAATTCAGATTTGATAAAATTATTATCATCCATTTACAAATAAAGCGAATTCCTCATTTCTAATTGTGATAATTGATTGTATTCTCTCTATTTAACTTATCAAGAAATTTGCCAATTTATGTGGTAGGATTGGGCATGTGTTGTGCACAATCTGCCACGAAATCTTCTGTCATAATAAGAATAGGTCAAATTCGACAAATTAATAAATATCTAACGAGTTAAACATTTTAAATAGGATTTTTTTGTTCTTCTAAGAGTGCGTTAGGACCATCTGCATACGAACTTTGCAACGTGTGTTTAATGTCGAATTCTTGTTAAAATAATCGTGCAAATAACCTGAAATTGACATTCGAATACTTCATTCACAAATATGTATGGTGAATTCTACGATGGTGGTACGTGTGTGACTGTAAAAAACGGTGCAACTTAAATTGTAGTCTTTATTATTAATGCAAGATCCCAAGAGATGAGAGCCGCGTTTCAGATTTTGCCCTCCTGTTATATGAATTGCGACACAGTGTATTGACGCTTCCGTGGAGTTTTGAAGTCCTCGTGGTACACCAGCACAACATTGTGGCGTTCAAATCATGATAGCGCTCATGCACTCATATTGAGCATTCCAAACGCGATAGCGCATTAGCAATTCCCAGTTTAAATCAAAGTCCCATGGTGCACTTACTCTTTATTAGGGCTTTCAAATTCCCACGTTTCCCTGACACTTCCATGGAGCATCAATGCAATTCCGTTACGCATTTAAAGCCCTATGGTTCCCCAGCGCTTGAATTTTGCCTTAACGCACATTGTCGCTCTGGCAATTGCATTCAACATTTCAAGCGCGATAACTCATTGCTACATACCAGTGGCATTTAAAGTCTCTTGGCACACTGTCACTTCTATGTAGCTTTCAGAGTTCCGCAGTGTATTGATATTTCCGTGAAACCTCACGCATCATTATCAACTGGAAGTGTCATTTGTTCTTCATAGCTCCACGGTGCAACGGCATTTCCGTTACGCATTCAAAGACCCACGGTGCGTTGCCACTGCCATGTGACGTTCAAAGCACGTTGGTGCTCATGCACTTCAATTCGGCATTCCAAGCGCGACAAGCATTGTCACATGTCAGTGGATTTCAAAGTCCCATGGTGCACTGACACTTTCGTGTTGCTCCTTGGTGTACAGAAACTTTCACGGAGCATCAGAGCATCAGGAGCCACTAGCAGTGTCATAGAACTTTCGTAGCTCTAAGATGCACTGGCACTTCGTTACGCATTGGCACTGTCATGAGTCTGTCAAAACCCCATAAGGCAAGAGGGTTGCAATTTGTGATAAAAATTCTCAAGACGCACTGACCTCCTTGAGGGGCATTCAGAGCCCCGTGGTGCAGTGACACGAATATTAGGCTTTAAAAGTGCCTTGCAGCGCTAGTGCTTTTATTTGGCTTTTAATGTGCTCTGGAGCCCTGGCATCGCTAATGGGCTTCCAATGCACTACGATGCATTCATATTCGATTGTGGCGTTCATTGAAGCCCCGTAGTAAATAAGGCCATTCCATAGGGCTTCCAAAGACGCATATGAAACATTTCTTATATATATATATATATATATATATCTTTTGCATTAGCATACATAATATCTCGAAGCTATATTTTGTACCATACCCTTATAATTTACTAATGAAGCTTCATTTTGCGCTTTAAAAGCGTCTTAAGAACTTGCAATTCTTTTCCATTGTTCTCGCTGACATTTTATTTAAATTAATTTTATCAGAATTGCTAAAATTTCTTTAATGATACATATTTTTGGCATTTTTGTAATACTCCTAAAATATGCTCCTTTCATGTTCAATGGATTTTGTTAGTTCTTGCGGTATTTTCATTCATGATATTCACCATTATTTATAATTTTTTTTCCACACCTCAAGTATGCTGTAATTCAAAATAAGCTTAACATGGAAAGTCGTATCTTACAAATACCGCATAAACATTTTCCATTCCTGCAAAAGTGAATTGCGTATTGGTTTATTATAATATAGTAAAATCGAAATGCAGAATGTTCGTCGACAGATTTATTGAGCTCGAATACAGATTGTCTTAACAAAATATAGCATAATAATTACAAATATAAACAAGTCTTACATTTTCGACAAACTGCCAATTTAATTTAAGTTGCTTGAGATAATGCTACTTTAGGCCGAGAGTGTTACAAATCCAAAAAAGGTATACAACAATATTTGCTCAAAAAGTTTAAACAGTTCCATATAACATAGTTGATAAAATAAATATACTGGTAACCTGGTTAAATGTAAAGTTTGACTTTAATTGCATCAGGGAATTTATGCCGGGGTATTTACTTGAAAATTAATAGATGTTATCTTGAATTAGTAAACTGAGGGGGTTCAATGCACTTAGCTTGCTAGATCAAACAAGTTCAATGTAATTGATTGCGAATAATTATTATTATTTGTCTCCTATATTAACCCATACAAATAACCAGAAACAAAGCTAGGTAAATTTCGTAAAATTGCATATAATATGCGGCTTGGGAGGCACAGTGAATAGAGTCTAAAACAAAATGATTCCTGTCCAAGGCCAATTTTAGACAGTACTTCAAGTGTTTCTAGTGAGAAGAAAACCAGTCTACCAAATGGAAAGCCTTCGCTACCTCATGCAGATTTTAGTTTCTACTTAAAAATTAATTTGAATCTAAAGCATGCCACTAAACTTCAAATCAATGACTTCCTGAAGAATCATGGTGGCTGTCGTAAAATAAAAGATCAGGAGTAGCTAGATAGAACATCAGGTATTACTAGATCTCAAATAGGAAAGGCTAACCAGAATAATAAATTTTCATGACTATAAATTACGTGCAGTATTCGGCACGAGTGGTGCAGTGAATAAATAATCAGTCTTCAAACAAATTTGACCCGTTCACCCAGCTAGTTATGGATTTCAAATAAATACTAATAACTATATATATATATATATATATATATATATTAATATAGGCTAGCCCCTTATAGGAGCATTTACATTGATCAAAACCAAGTTGGTCCTTCTTAAACATTTTTACTTTTATAATTATTCTATTCTATTCATGTTGTAATGTTAATTATTTAATATAAATTGAGAGTACATTTTAGTTAATCAACAATTTCTTTCAAGATCAAGTCTTTATTTTAAGTGGTAAAAATCAAAACACACATGGCTACCACATTTAGTCATTTTGGGTGTAGCAGTTTGATTTAATGTCATTCGTGTTCATTTATTGACCATCCATATTTTGTATCCAGTCATTTGGTGGAAATTCTTTACTCGCGGTTGTTAGGGTAAGACTACAAATTGGCAACGTCACAGTTTGTGAAAAACAGACCATTAACTGATGAGTCTATGGTTGCTTCATTTATACGTGATACGTGGATTATTTATTGCCATGCAGGGTTTCCTCATACGTTCAGTATCGTCAATAAGGAACACCATTTAGAAAGTTCTGGCTTTTTTTTACCAAAGTATAGTGGAATTGCTGGTACTCGTGTGTACTTGGTGCCTCATCTTTTTATATTGCATGAATGAACATTTATTTTACAATGATTATTTTTTCTTATAAATCCCTCTTACTGATAGCATCAGGACTTATTTATATCAAAACGTTGAAACACTATAAATTGTGTCAAATACATTATTTATGATCACAATACACGCTAGTTTGCTAAATGTTCTGCAATCAGATATTCCAGGACTACAATTACAATAAAGATATTAGCTAATTTGAACAGGTAAAATGAGAGCGATCTGAAAGTGTACACACACACGCGCATATATATATATATATATATATATATATATATATATATATATTGTTTGAAATTTTTTTGTATTGCATTAAATTTTAACAACAGAGTATATTTGCAACTACTTTGTCTTTATAATATAACATGACATAAGATAGGAAATTAAAATTTATTCCTAAACTGTTCGTCCGAAATGAACATTCATTACGTAGTTTTCTGTAATTCCGTAGTCTTGGTTCAAAACCAAGTGTCCTGATACACGTTTTATCCAAGTCAGCGCATTCGCGCATTGCGAGAAATTTTCAATTTTTTGCTGTCTGGCATTTCATCTTGATTTTTGATATTTTCCTTAAGATTAAATTAAACTTTCCTGATTGTTCCCTCAAATTCACACACCATGTCCCGTTTAGTGGTCTCTTAAAATTTAATTTCAATGCCAAAATGTCATCGAATAATGTAGGTGGATAAAATGAATTCTTGTATAAGAAAGCAAGTGCAAGGTTTAGTTTATAATGAAAAAATAAATTTAATTTTAAATCGCTGCATTAATTTTAAATATAAAAATATTTCATTATTTTATCCAGAAATTACTTTTAATCTTATTTATGCTAACTTACCTCATTTTTGTTACTTACATTTGAGAGATTTTCAACATTTTCCCCGGCGTTTATTATAGAGGACATTTCACTCGGTGGAACCAACCATATCTCAAGCTGTGCGCACGTAAATGCTGAGTATAACCTATCGATCGCTGCATTGTTGTCTACAATAAACATTAAAATTGATTATTACTAATATTTCCACTTAAATTTACATTAGATTTCTTTGCCAAATTGCAAAATATTAACTAATTTGTTAAAGATATTTAATGTCGAACTATCCACAGGTAAATATCGTGGTTTATGTTCAAAATTATTAACCAAATTTGATGAGCGCTTATGCCAATTAGGTCGCTGATATTGACTAACATTTTTTAAAAATGTTTAAGACAGGAAATGCCTTGCAAAAACCAGCTAATGAATGTCTATTGAGCATGTGCCATTTAGACACACGTTTCGTGATGATAGGCTTATCATCATTATGATCTGGCATTGTGTCACTCCTGCGACAGTATTCATCAATTAATGATAAGCTAGTATGCAATCCAGTTCAACATGTAAGGAGCAGGGATTTTACTTTTTTACTGTACAAATAAATGACAAATTATATACAGAAGTATATAGAAAAATACAAGGTATCTTATATACAATATATATATATATATATATATATATATATATATATATATATATATATATATATATATATATATACAATAATGTATTTTGTCAGTATAAGGTAATGTAATGCATCAGGAAGGAAAGGCAAGACCAGTGTCGTCTTTACTAAAAACTCATCAGATACTGTCCGGAGCAAAGTACAATGAGTCCACTTGGTTATACGATTTATGATATCAATCACAGCAGGTTTTTCCTCCAATAACTAGTGTCTGTAGAATGTGTATACGTCAGCCAAGCAAACGTATTTTTCTATGCCTCAAAATCACTACAAAACATCTGGCATTCGGTAGCACATAAAAGAGCTTACCCAGACCGTGGACACCGAACAAATGCAAAGATACACCCGACATTTGCCAGGCACCTGCCCATATGCCCACACCTATGCGCGTCCACCTATGTGCAATTGCTTAAGCATATGGGATTATATCATGATGGCAACAATGGAACTCAGCGATAATCAAATGTTTATGTGGGTTCAAGTACGACGCATAACGTTGATGACGACCATTAAAACAATTTTAATCCAAAGACAAGGCGGAAAATGCGTCGTGGCGCTCGAATGATTAAACAAGGATTCAGGGCCTTGTATTGCTAAGAAATGATTTTGTGGTGGCTAAACGTTTCGAAAATAACACTTAATAAGCTCAGTTTGTTACCTAGACCGATTCAAAGATTCTAGTATATTAAATTGAAAAATCTAAAATATTATGTTTAAATATTTTAATTTTTTAATAAAGGTGTATGCTTTATGCGAGAAACACCATATTCATGCATACAAATTTAATAAACAAGGCTACAGTTTTTAAATAATGGACCTGGTTTCTCCCTTTTGATATAAACAGAGTGGTTAAATTGCAAATAATTACGATAATAACGGCATTATACTAGCTGACGAAAATCTGAAAATATCCGCAAGGTAAACATTAGGAACAAAGCTAGTATTTAATGAACTCAAACGTATTTAACACACACACACACACACACACACACATATATATATATATATATATATATATATATATATATATATATATATATATATATAACGGATTCATGAGGTTTTGGTTTGCCGTACAATCTTGCGGTGTTTGTTCCGACGGGTTTTGCCTTTTGGATGTCTTCTGTGAGTTTTGATCTAATCTCGGAGTCAGCCATCGATGTTAAAACGTGTTTTTCCATCTTTTTTAAAATTGCATTATTTCTTGATTCGATGTTTGTTGAATCATCTTTCTGTTTGATGTCATGCTTAAATTTAGATTGATCATTTATTATATTGTTCATGGCCTTCCTGTAAGCGTCGGCTTCAAGTATAACAATTCCTGATCCTTTGTCGGGTGTGGCAAGTCGTATGGATTTGTCTGATTGGAGTTTTCTGAGTTCGTCTATGTGCTGTTTTGTGATGATTTGGCTGCCTTTGAATTCCCTCTTGTATTGTTCTAGTGCGCTTACTATCTCAGCTTTCAGTCCTTGTCCATTGAATGCATGTGGGGCGATGTATTTCAATAAGTCATCCTAGAAATTTTCCGTTCCAGCCTGAATTTCAATAATGTCACGTTCACTTAGGTTTTTCTTGACTCCGCAGAATTTTGCTCCTAAGGAGAGTAATTCTTTCTGGTGTTTTGACAAGATCACTTTTGAATAATTGTGAATAAAAGCGTCTGGGTTCGTAGGAAATTTTGATTGCGTAGGAAATTTGTCCAGGTCCGTCGTGAGGTCCTTGGTTTCTTTATCCCTTGTTATTTTTATCAGCTTTGCTATCTTCTTTGTGAAAGCGGTGTATTCGCCGTCGTTCAGTCTTGCAATTTGACAACCCAGTGATTGAATGATGCTCTCAGCATCTTGCAGTTTTGATTGGTTGTCCTCGATACCATTGAGCAATAAGCGACTTATAAGTTTATTCGTCGGTTTTTGGTTATTTCTTCTGCATTGCTTGAGGAATCGTTTTGGCACAACATCTGATTCTAAACACGATTTGAAGAACTGGCCAATCAGCTCATTTCTAGACCCGACGCTTTGGCACACGTACAGTTGGCTTGCAATCACTAGAGAGATTACTCTCCTTAGGAGCAAAATGCTGCGTGCGACCTCAGTGCGTGACATTATTGACATTCAGACTGGAACGGTTTCTACAATGACTTAACGAAAGACACCGCCCCACATGCATTCAATGGACAAGGACTGAAAGCTGAGATAGTAAGCG
Organism: Eudiplozoon nipponicum; assembly: GCA_029291075.1. Taxonomy (NCBI): domain Eukaryota; kingdom Metazoa; phylum Platyhelminthes; class Monogenea; order Mazocraeidea; family Diplozoidae; genus Eudiplozoon; species Eudiplozoon nipponicum. Next base: position 63,612 of record JAQBSW010003575.1, read on the forward strand.
CACTAGAACAATACAAGAAGGAATTCAAAGGCAGCCAAATCATCACAAAACAGCACATAGACGAACTCAGAAAACTCCAATCAGACAAATCCATACGACTTGCCACACCCGACAAAGGATCAGGAATTGTTATACTTGAAGCCGACGCTTACAGGAAGGCCATGAACGATATAATAAATGATCAATCTAAATTTAAGCATGACATCAAACAGAAAGATGATTCAACGAACATCGAATCAAGAATTAATGCAATTTTGAAAAAGATGGAAAAACACGTTTTAACATCGATGGCTGACTCCGAGATTAGATCAAAACTCACAGAAGACATCCAAAAGGCAAAACCAGTCGGAACAAACACCGCAAGATTGTACGGCAAACCAAAAACTCATAAAGCCGTGACAGCCTCAGGAGCTCCTTCGATGCGGCCCATTATGTCAATGATCAACGCTCCACAACATAAACCAGCCAAGTTTCTCTGCAAACTACTTGAACCAATACGGAGCATCATAAACGCAAACACTATCAAGGATTCCTTCGAACTAGCAAATGCATTGAAGGGGAAGAACATCCTACAGAATAAAATGGTCTCGCTTGACGTCTCATCCCTATTTACAAACATACCACTGGATAAGACAACGGAGATCTTGTGTGACCTCATCAAAAATGAGTTTTTTGACTTCCCTATAGACACCAATGACATCAAAGACCTCATATTAGCATGTACTAAAAACGTGCAATTTACATTCGAAGGGATATACTACCGCCAGATCAATGGTGTAGCTATGGGAAGTTGCATCGCACCCCTCCTGGCAGATGTATACATGTATCACCTGGAAAAAACGAGCCTAAAATGTATAATTGACCAGTGCGCACTCTACAAAAGGTATGTAGATGATATCCTGTTGTTCATCTCAGAAGCAGCAGACCCTTCCGAAATCCTCAAACAAGCAAATGGAGTCGATCCAGACATCAAATTCACTCTCGAGGTAGAGAAAGACGACAGTTTCCCATTCCTTGACATCAAACTCACTCGAGAAGCAAACGGAGATTTGACACTGGCCATACATAGAAAATCTACTTTCACCGGACAATACATTCATTACAACAGTAGTGTGCCAAAATCCCACAAAAGAAACTTAGTAAACAACCTAGCAAACAGAATCAGGAAGATCTGCTCTGAACACAAGATTGAGGAAGAATTGGGCTACCTCAGGAAAATTTTGCTAATGAACAACTACCCAGAGCGTTTCACTGATGTCAACATCAGACCACGGCAGATTCGTACTAGAGAGGATACCGTCAAGCAGGTTTTCCTAAACTTACCATTTAGAGGCGACGTACCAGCCTCAATAATTGCACGGCGGCTGAATAGAATAACTAAGGAGAACTTTCCCAGTGTTAAAGTTAATATGACATTTAGTACACAGAGAATCATGAGGTTGGATGCCAAAGATCAATTGCCAATTCTCTCCAAATCATTCATAGTCTACAAATTCTCATGTTTGTGCGGAGCACATACATCAGAAAAATTATTATTTATTTATGAAGCCCTTTTTATAAAACAACAAGCACCTAACATTAATATTCAAAAGTTTCATCACCATGATACTCTTATCGACTGGCCAAAAATAACTAAATTCAACAATAATCTACTAGTATCCAGTCAAGAACAAACAGGTCCTCGACTAGAATCAACATACATACAATCGGATTGGCAACAAACTGACGAGAAATAACAGAGGCGCATACGGTGACAGAAGTTTCCAAAAAATATGAGCGTTTAACACTGCAATCCTCACTGGCGCTGCTACCATGTGGAAATTATAAATTTGCGCAACAAGGTGAAATGAACAACTACACTGTGAAAAATAGCACTCGTGCATGTAACAGTGAACAATGAGTACAAATGATTAGTTCTCAAGCCATCAAAACAATAATGACCAGATCTCAGACATCACTTTGCAATAGTGCGAGAATGACCTTTACATGCAAACACGAATACACACAAACACAAACGCATACACACTTACCAACTAGCCAAAACAAGAAACAGAAGTAAAAACGAGTCAGATTTGTTACCACTAGCATAATCAATTGAAAACCCAAAATGTATAAATATGTATGATTGTATAAGAGATGATTATTATTCACGAAATAAATGGCCTTTATCCATTTTGTTATTAATGTGTTCTTTCTTCCTAATATATATATATATATATATATATATATATATATATATATATATATATATATATATATAATCATGCAAACCAAAATCGATTTCAAAAAATAAATAGTAATGTTCAATGGAAGGTTTTGTAAGTAAGTGAAATTTTCTGCCAAAAAATTCAAGATATAAAAATAAAAGACAATGTGGTTATCTCTATTACAAAAGGTTTAGTATACCTTGTGTTAATGCTTACTAGTAGACACAAAATAGGTCTTCAGATCTGGATAAATGTGAAACATGGTCCTGTTAAGTATAAAACTTGTTTCTATTACCAAACTTTCTAATTTGTAACAATTTATTGTTATAGAAATAGTGTGGCACGGATCCGCCGTAACTCCGATGCACGCACATGAATAAAGAAAATTAAAATGTCATTTAATCTGGCATACGCCCACAAAATTTCATGGCAAAAAACGATTTCTATAAGTATTTTTATATATACGTGTACTTTGCATGAATCTACTTGTATAGGCAAGAAATGCTTCACAATTAATTAATTAAGTGAAGATGTGATGAAATATGTAGAGCTCTATCGAACAGTGATTTAAATATTTGGCGATATTATTGCACATTACATATCCATTTTCCTGTTTTTTAGGATTAGAATCTCAGAAAGAGAAATACACATGCTTACCTGCATATGAATTATTTTCCATTATTTTTGATAAATATTGCGCCAACTTTTGATTTAATGATAAAATCTCATTCAACGCCAGTGTTAAAGGGCTGTATTGCGAAGAATCTTGAGGTTTCACGTTCATTGATATGCCGGAATTATCACTTGATTTAATTCTGGAAAGTCTAGGCAAAGTCTTTTGTTTGGGTGGACCATTCGGTTTATCTCCAGATTTTGACTAATTTTTAAATATTTAAACATAAATAAACGAGATTTCTCAAAAGATATGTTATATTTCAATAGTTAAGCAATTTTTAACGGCAATTATCACAATTTCATTTTTATAAGTATCTCACTGTGACAGCTTCATACGCGTATTTTTGAAAAACATTCTTCTGAACTTGAAGTAAACACCAATCCTTTTTTAACCAGTCGTCGAACAACATATGATCTTCGACGACTGGTTAAAAAATGGAATTGGTGTTTACTTCAAGCTCGCAAACTTGATTTAAAGTAATTGTTACCACCACCCGCACTATCTTTTGAATTAACATGAAATTGTAATTCTGCCACAGTAGTATCATTAAAACACGATTACAAATTAGTTATGAATTGAACAGTTTAGGGCCAAAGATATATGTATATGACAATGTGCGCGTGGTAAATTACAGTTTTCTTTACAAACTGGTTCACGAGATAAATTCTAAGATGACCATAGATAACGTGACTTAGATTTTAGCGGAGTCTAATTTGAAAGACAGTTTATCTATTTAACAACAGTTTTATTTAAATATTTTAACCAATTCTTATTGGTAGTTTTGTGCAATATCTGTATTAATATAACTGTAATTGACATCGAATCAAACTAGTAAGAAATATGCAATTTTTTATTGGGTGTTGCGCAACTAGTAACAATTTATTTAAAATATAGCCAGAAGAATAAACCAACGTCAGCATGAACGGCAAGTTTAAACTCACGGACACATGTGTTTCATGCCTACTGGTGACTCATTGGAAGTAGCCGGTATAATGCCCTAAACCTACTGGATATTTGAATGATGAATGTAGGGCGTTTGGACGGATCAACCTCCTATGCGAATGCGCAAACCTGCAGTGGTGAGGCTAACTTCAAAAGTGCGACTTGAAAGCCAAAATCCATGTTATTAATTTATTCCCTATCGCGCTGAATACCAGATATCGCCAAATCAAGAAGCAACTAGTAATACCATTTTATTTAAATGCTAAAATTAAATCTCTTTAGCATGAATTGACTTTTGGACATAATGGATACAATATTTCCGGATTAAGAAAAGCGCAATTTTGGGCTGATAAAGGATAAAAACATCTCAGAAAGTCAGGGAATTGGGGTATTTACAAGCATATAGAAGTTAACACCAGTCCTAAACTAACTAATCGAGTAGTAAATCGTTCTAAAATAAAACCTAATGAGAATGAGGTGGAGATGCTTAATCGTGGTTTGAGTAGAGCTATCCGAATTGAGAAATCACCAAAAATTGAGATAATTACCGAAGCCTTTAAAACAGCGCAATTCCTCTAATTCAAAGATAATGTTACAATTGAATTTAAAATAGCCACAACTGTGTTCATCCACGAACAGGAAATATGTAAACAATATTATGATGTAAAAGTTTCAGAAAGGATTTAATTGAAAACAGTGTGATGTATTTAAAAGCCGACATAGGAGGAGCGACGGCTCTCATGAGTCGATCTAATTAAAATAACAAGATGTATGAACAATTAGACAATATTAAGGTATTCGCTGAAATACATAGAAAGATCCTACGGATAAGATAAAAGGTTAATTTTAATTATTGATCAATAATATGATTGCAAAAAGTGAATTAGATCAAACACGTGACAGAACTCTCAACAAAAACATGCAATTGCGCCCAGAGTGTATTTTTTAGTAAAGTTACCATTTGCGAATTATTGTTAATGTCCAACAATCCCCAATATATAAAATGTCTAAGTTTCTGTGCCTTAGAATAAGCAAATATTCGTATTTCTTATGTCATACATTGTTGAATTCATAAAATTAGTTTCAGATTATCGATCTGTGGGATGTAAATGAAGACGAGAGATTGGCGTGTTTATTTGCCGTCTCAAATTCCACCAAAGCTCTGGATTATTTTGAGCGTTTCCTGTTTGACCACCCGATAGTATTAGAAGGAAGTAAAATGAAGATAAAACATATAATAGAGATAATAAAATAACATGTATTTCATCTACTTATTTTATATTTAGACATGATTTTTTAAGTAAAATAGAATTGTTTCATTGTAGTAACGACTGTAAGTTGCAATAGAATAGATCTTCATGCATTAAATGGAGAAAAATGACTTTGACATGACACCCCTAAATCCAAAACTGTATGTAAGAACTTGGTTGACATATTAGTAATTTTGAATCACAGGAATTATAAATTGATAAATCTCTTAAACTAAGCTAATTAAGGGAGCGAACTATAATAAACGGTTTAAAATGATTCGTGTGTCGAATTACCATTTCTGCAGGTTCAATTAAAGAGAAATGTTACAAAATTAGAACTAGATGTTTATAGGAAGGACACTTAGGTATCCTTCTTAATTTTAACCCAAATTCTCCCATAGAATGAAAGTCGGTATTGTAAATTGATGACAATTAGAAGCCTGAGAACAACGGGAACAATAGTACTTGTTTGCATATATATTTTTGCAAATGGACATACATATTAGAGCGTTGAAGTACGTGTGCTTGATCAACAGAGAGATTGACTATACCTTAGGTGAGATCATCTACATATACATATAAACCTGAGGACTATCGTTCACAAAACTAAAATCTGGAATGAATTTTTAAACTTGTCATTTTCAACAAGATTGTGCAATATGCTTTATATGCGTGCTCAAAATGTGAATTTCAGTATTCAAAGAGAGTTCAAAATTGCTTTGTATTTATCTAAATAACATCAAGAGCTAATGTCTATAAATGTTTTGTCCCATTTATCGTCAATTTCAATGTGGCCGCTAAAACATGATACTTTTAGCTATAGTTTTTTCTACCTTATTGATGCTTAGTTTGGCTTTTACTGGACGATCTTTAAAGCACAATATTTCACTTAGTTTATAAAGCAAAGTAAATTAAAGTAAGCGAACATACGAATTCGACTAAAGAGTCCTGCTTAAATTGCCTCGTACTGAAAATTTAATTAACACAATGCATATGAGTTCATGACACATACGAGTTTAGGATTTCAGCTAGAAATGCAGTTATCTTTCAATTTATTTTACTCGGAATTATATGCATGTGTCAAGTGGCCCATAAAATATTTGAATTATAAAAATTTACCCGTCTTTAAAATATCGGTTACAAAAATATTTTTCGTCAGAAATCAAAATAATTTTTCTGTGTAGGTCAAAGAAAAAAAAACTAATATAATGTAAAAACGTTCTCGCTTCAAGCTCTTTGTTTAAACTCACATTTCTAGAAGCTGCATTCTTCTTTTCGTAATTTTGGGATGCAATTTTAAGATTTCCCTTAACATTGTGGTGGTAGTTTGTATCAGTCCCGGCCACACCTGAGTTGTGTGGAGGTGTATTTTTTTCGTGATATGTGCATTGAGAACTATTATCCACAGGCATCGTAAGACTTGCAAGGTAGTCCCCAATTTCCGTTTGCGCCACGCTCCTATCAAAAAATCGTATTCAGTATATGAAATAAAAATTGAAATATTATTTTCTACAAAAGATAAAATGTAAATTTTTGAATTTCCACCGTCTATTTGCTGCATTTCTAACTACCTAGTTTTAATTTAATTATAAATGTTTGCGCGGGTGGTGGTAACAATTCTTTAAATCAAGTTTGCGAGCTTGAAGTAAACACCGATCGCATTGTATTTAACCAGTCGTCGAAAAACATAACAAAACTACCGCCAGCCGCAACGCACTGACGTGGTTTGATCAAGGAAGGTCAAAACGCGTCAGTGCGTTACGGCTAGCGGTAGTTTTGTTGTTTTTCGACGATTCGTTAAATACAATGGGATTAGTGTTTACTTCAAGCTCGCAAACTTAACTTAAAGAATTGTTACCACCACCCGCGCAATCATTTATTATTTTGCTTCAAGCTCGCAAACTTGATTTAAAGAATTCCTAGTTTTAAGTTTAAGTAGGAATGATTTACATTTGTTTTAACAAATGTGCAGAAGATTGATTTCTATTCCTATTTATTCCAAGACATGGCAAGGGTGAACAATTATATTTTATTTAAAAAATCATTTCTAAATATGAAGTCCGCTATATGTTTTATCGTCATTCTACTTCCTTCTATTACTATTAGGTGATCAACCAAGAAACGATGAAAATAGTACAGAGCTTTGTTGTTCTTTGACTCATTTTGATCAAATTTATCTATTATCTCAATCTAATGGTACGAATTAATCAATGTATGGTCTAAGAAATACGAATATTTGCTCAATCTAGCGCACAGAACCTTACACCTTTTTATATGTCGAGGAGATGAGCAATCTAGTTCTACCCTATTTCTCCATATATTTTATTCACACACGAAGATTGTTACATGCTTGAATTTTACCTGATGTTCTTCCAACCTATTTTTTCTGCTACTTGATAGAGCATTTTTGAAATGCAAGTGAAAATTAAATTCATCATAGCCTTTCCACTTACAGAAAGAAAGAAAGCTTATCAGATATATATATATAAAACAGGCGTTCAAGTTGCAATGTTCTCTCATTCGAGTAATTAACCGTCTGGTCGATCGGCCTACGTAAGTTGATCGACAACTTGCGCATGTATATTGGTAAATAATATTTGATATCGACATTAACGGCTGTTTCTCTTTGATTGCTGGTAAAGGCAAGTGTGTTACCCTAAATAACACTCGTAGTTTGGCTGCATTAAATGTGCGTGTCAATGCTGCTTCAACTTTCTTTTGTGCCATTCGGGAAACTGCATCCCCCTTAAATGGGATGTTTAGGTAGACGGTTTTCTTTTCTGGCCCATAGTACGTCTGTTTCTGGTTAACTCCCCTTTTAATAATTGATTCAATTAATTGTCTGGGATAGCCATTAGACATTAAATCGTTAATTGCTTTATTATATTCATTTTCTTTAGAATCTTGACTAACCAACCTGTCAATTCTTGAAAAGCAACCACGAACTGTTGATAATTTATATTGAAATGGCACAAAACTGCTGTAATGCAAATACTGTGCAGACCATGTTGGTTTATGGTAAATTGTTCTGTTTAATTTACCATTAGTTTCTTTCTTTAATAGTATATCTAGGAAAGGCAGACAGTCATCTTTCTCGTGCTCTGACGTGAAGCCGATATTCTTATGTGCTTTGTTGAAACTTTGAAGCAATGTTCGTGATTGCGACCTGTTCTTAAGTACAAGAAATATATCATCCACGTACCGTATATATTGAGCACATTTACTTATGTCACTCTTTAATGATGTATTTTCTAGGTGCCCTAGAAAAATCTCAGCCAACACTGGAGATAAGGGGCTTCCCATTGCGACACCATCAGTCTGTTTGTAGATGTTTCCATTAAAACGAAATCGTACGTCTTTCGTGCATAATAAGATAAGCTTGCGTAGAGTTTGACCTGGCACCGGCGATGGTAATATATCGTGTTCTACCGCTTTGACTATAATATATATATATATATATATATATATATATATGTATATATATATATATATATATATTGGTTTTAAATGCGAGCTTTTAACATGAAATTCATTGTACCCTTCTACGCGCAAAAACAGCTTAATCAAAGAGAAACGGCCGTTAATGTCGATATCAAATATTGTTTACCAATATACATGCGCAAGTTGTCGATCAACTTACGTAGGCCGATCGACCAGACGGTTAATTACTCGAATGAGAGAACATTGCAACTTGAACGCCTGTTTTAAATCAAATGGTGAATACACGTCTGCTCTTGTGCAACACATCATCAAAACATCGTACGTATGTTCTCCGGACGTAGCATTCAAAGTAATTACTAAATGCAATAGAACAAGGAAATAGTCCACATACAAGGCCTTAAGGATAAACAAATTTCAACCGGATTTATGGAAGCAGAAAAAGCACGTTCAGTCATTGTGTTTAAACTGGAGCTGATGCACACAATTGATTGGTTTCTTTTTATACCATATATGTATATATATGGTGAAACTTGGAACGGTTTTTTTTTTTGGTGGGTTTTTTTTTTTTTTTTTTTATTATATATATATATATATATATATATATATATATATATATATATATGTATGAAAGGACAAACAAAATAGAAAAATATAATCGTAGAGAAAGCGTAAATTAAGAAAAACAACGTTTCCACAGCCTGTATCAAATCTAGTCCGAACATGCATATTCTGCTTGCATAAATCCGGCAGCAGTTTGTTTATGCATTAATCTTCGTATGTTGCTAAATCCTTTTTGTTACTGCATTTATTAATTACATTAAATGCTACGTCAGGAAAACATATGTGTGCGGTTTCAACGATATGTTGGAAAATTGCAGACAGGTATGCAAAAGTTAATTTTAAGCATGAATTCAAGTTTCAATATTCAATTGTAGATAAAAGAGAATAATTTGCGAAATAAACGGTTCTTTTATTTGGCAAAATTTCTTTTTCGTCTTGAATTTGTAAAGTGTACTATGGTAAAGCCGCATTAGAAAATGATTCGAAAGATGTTTTGCAGCTGTTTCACTCATGACGGCGTTTTAGGATTTTATTTAAATTAATTCACAAATTAACTTTGCCATTGTATTGCATTTATATAATTCAATTTTATCACACTCAATCATTCTGAAGTAATGTCTCTTGAGTATAAATGGCTTTATACTTACTTCATCTTATTTAGCGCATGGTCTTCTTTGATTACATAATATTACATTCTTGGTAATGTATTTCATATGTCTCTAAAATGCTTAGGAATTTTGTTTGTTATTTTTAATTTGACAGCTTATGGCAATATGTCGATGTTTCTTTCAAAACAATTCAAATGTTATGTTGTAAATAATTCCAGGCATGTAAGAAAATATATTTTGTGCAATCCTATGTATTGTACAATTTCCTGAATATTATTTCGACTAACAAAGTATTGTTCTAATACTTTCTACATAAGGAAACACTTTCAGTATTTGTTTTGGGTATCTTATTCATAACAAAGCTCATCATACCCTGTAAAATAATTTTTTTGCGGCGTTTAATGTTCCGTTAAAATAATTTTACTTTACTGAACAAAATAGTTTTTTCTTGTCCTTTGGACAATGTTTCAATAAACCAAGCCGGATTTTTTATTTGCGATCCGCACAATCTATTGCACTGAACGCAAAAATTATCACTACAAATAACATTCATTCGTTCAAGAAATATCTGTCAAGTATGCATACACGCGATATTGTCTGTCATCATATTATCTGGTACAAATATAAAGGCAACTAAAGTAAAAAAAGTATTTTTAAAGGATGGAAATAAATCTGAATGAATAACAAAAATTAAATAAAGTATTGATAAATGAACTTTCATTGACAATCTAAGCCAAATGTTGATAACGATTTTATTGACATTAGTCCACAAAATCAAAATTACATATGCGATTCTCATTTGTAGTAGTCCCACATACATTGTACGTGATTTGGAAATATCGGTTGCATAAATATTAGGCAGTCACGAACATTAACCTTTTGCTGAATTTACCACATATATATATATAGAAAATACAATTAAACAATCATTGATTGTGCGAATGGTGGTAAAAATTCTTTAAACAATTTATTTCTTTCCATTAATATATATGCATTTGATAATTAGTTTGCAGTCGCGTTCTGATGATGATCAAGGTAGTTCGAAACGCGTCGGCACATGTGACCGAGGGTTTTTTGCTGTGTTGTTTGACGACTGGTTAAACATAATGGGATTGGTGTTTACTTGAAGCATGCTAACTTGATTTAAGTAATTATAATTGCCTCCTGTGTTTGCGATAATTCGGCAGTCTACAGTTCACGGTTTTCAAGCAGCAAACCAATGAAGCTGGTGCGATGTTTCCTGACATCTCACTAGGTATGTGTGTCTGTCACATGTGTGTTTATGTCCATTAATGCTTTGTTCACCCACATGATTGAAACTCGGTTAGCTAATTTTGGAATTTGCCATTTACTTAATGGTTTTATATTGACCTTCTCAAATGACGTAAGTAAGCTCGCCCTCACATTATATGGCGGATAGTTCAATAAATCAGATGCACTCGTCATAACCTCATGTCAAGCTAAGCGATAAAACCAAAGAAGCATTTAAGTATAAAATGTCATTGTATAAAACCGACTTATAAATTAGGCGTCGCTTGTTTATTTTCATCTTTTGTGAAATCATTGAATACATTCACGTCACGCATGTGCATTTGTGCATGCACATCTAATTAAAAGCGATTCAGTTAAATATATTTAATAAGCGTGACGTGAAAATACTGTTAGTAGATTTTAATTTATCCTTTGCACACGTCAAATGAATTATTTTATTCTTTAAACATGAAGTGATGTAAAACAATTTGATCCAAATAGAAAGTTATAGAAATGAATTCCTGCCGGAATAAACAATATAAGGGAAAAGGATTAAATTACATTAGAAAGAGTTTTGTAGACTTTTGATATATGATATTCGCAACGTTTTGAATATTGACTGCAAATCTTGTTAATACATGAAAAATAGTCACGAACTAATGATAATATATGTTGAAAATGCGCAAATATACTGTAATAAAATCACTGTGCAGGCAAAGTTGGTTTATGATAAATTTTTCAATTTTATTTACCATTAGTATCTTTCTTTAGTAGTACACCAATGAAAGACAGACGATCAACCTTCTCGAGCTCTGATGTGGAACTTACATTCGTATTCGATTTTTTGGAGCATTTAATCAAAGTTCATGATAACGACCTGTTTTTTAAGGAGAAAGAAAATATCATCCACGTACCGTATGTATTGTGCAAATTTGGATATGTCTCCCGTTAATGATGTGTTCGTAAGATTTCATACGAAATTCTCCAAAAACACAGGAGACTTGGAGCTTCTATTGCCACACGATCAATCTGTTTATGGATACCTTCATTAAAACAAAATTTTATTCATCTTGTGCATAGCAAAGTGAGCTTGCTTAGAGAATTGCCTGGCACCGGAGATGGGAGTATGTTTTTTTCTGCCTTTTGAGCGATAATATAAATGTTTTCTTCAATTTTAACATCCTCAAACATAAACATAACATCTAGCGACACCAAAATCTAGTTCTTAACATTTATATCCTGAATAATTTTAACAAAATCAAAAGTTTCGGCAACCGTATAAGAAACTAGTAGTCTGGTCAATGGTTCCAGTAAACGGACTAACATTTATCCAATATTGCCAACTTGGTAGCAACACAAGTCCCATTATGTACATATACTTGTCAATACACACCAAGCTTTGGACAATGTAGAAAAGGAAATTCATCCAGTAGACCAGTTTTGTTCTTATTCGTAACTTTTCACGTTCTGACCCGAAGTTGAATCGGACAAGGCTCGAATCTTGGCATATCTGCTCAGGAGTCTGTTGCTCTACTCAACGAGCCACCCTGCCGTATGCTACAAACAATTTTGAGTTATTTACTCATTAATGTCTCTTGATTAGCTTATCGTTTTGGTGGCGTCCCTATGCCAGTTTTTCAGTACAGGTGTATCAGTTTGTCACCCCCAAATCTTTCATCATAGAACAGACGACACACCACCTAAGGAGGTGGTATTAAATAGAACAATTATACAATTAAAAGAACAATAATTGCGGGAGCGGTGATGACAATTATATTATTAGAGTTTTCGAACACGGTATAAAAGCCAGTCTCATATTATGCATAATTTTTTTCAGTATAAACTAAGCAATATATAATGTGGAAACGTAATTTAAACCGGTAGAGCGGTTTCGTCCTTATTTCGGAACTCTGTCAAGCAGGTATCGCGAATACTGTAATCGATACAAATAAAAGAGCTTTTGGTGTGCTAGTATCGTCTCATATCAATGTTTAAGTACAAAAGAATAAGGACGCCATTTGTCGAACCTATCTAGTTAGCAATAAAATAATAAAATAATGTCACACGACACAGAGCTCTGACCCTATAAAGTGGGCTACTCTATGCAGAAGTTAATGCAAGCATTACAATGATCCACTCCGGGCTCTATTCTAACTGAAATGACCGCAATTTGTTATGTAAATGCAGAAGTATTTTGGACCTAGTCCTCGGTTTCTTGATTATGAAAAAACATACAGAAGAGCAGTCAATTCTATTTATACTATCCAAAACTTATAGACAAAAGCCACCACGAACTTCAATGTAATAAAATAATTGACATTAAATGCTACAAAATTAATCGAGGCCTACCCACTTTCTTGATTTTTTTTCTATTCTCAGACAAAGATTTTACACGGATTAATTTTACCTAATATTATTCTAAACTAAGTTTTATGCTAATTGATATAGCTATTATCCCACATTCTTCGACCAAATATATAGTGGTTAAAGGGCGTAATACCGGCTCCTACTGATGAGTCGCCAGTAAGCACGAAACGAATGTGCATGAGATTATACTTTCCGTTCATGCTACCTTTGGTTTATCCTTCTGGTCACAACTGAACTAATTTGTTACTAGGTTCGCAACACCTAATACACACTTGCATATATATTAATTCTCCGCAACAAACAGTATTTAATTGTTCCAGGGATATTTATTCAGCTGTTATATTCATAAGGTTGCTTTAAGATTTTATTACAATTAATTCTCTAATGACTCTGTTCGTTATACTGAGGTTATATAAATAATTTTTTTTACAAACCCCAATCAATCTGTTGCACATTCTCTTAGGAATACCAGGTTTTAATGTTATCCTAAATGCGCATATATTTGCATGCTGTTCTGTTTTTTCTCTGCATACATTTATTTGGCACATGGTCTCCTCTACTTATATAATAATACAATCTTAGCTTTTGCTTAGGAATTTTATTTGTTATTTTTTGGTTGACAGCCTATCTCAAATTGTCAGTGTTGCTTTCAAAACACTTCAGGTGTTGTTTTGCAAACATTTTTAGGCATAAAAGAAATAAATTTTGTGCAATTCTAGGTATTGCACAATTTACGGGTTATTGTTTCGACATTCAAGTTATTATTCCTAGATTCTCTTTACAATAAAATAGTATCAGTACACATTTTTTGGGTACCTTATTCTGACCCCAGCTCGACACACCTTATGTATTATATGATTTTGCTGCGTCTACCATTTTCGTCGAGGTAATTTTCTTTACTGACTAAATAAGATTTTCTTACCCATTTGACATTGCTTCGATTAACTAAGCTGCCTTTATTATTTACGATCCGCGTCTTCATTGAATGCAAAAATAATCAGCACAACAATTTTATCAATTTTAAAGAATATACGTCAAGTATGTATAGACGCAATATTGTCTGTCATCATTCTTTTGGTATCATTGTACACATAAAGGCCATTAAGGTGGCAAAAATATTTTTAAATGGTGGAAATAAATTTGAATTTATTACAAGAAATAAATTGTGCATGGATAAACGAGTATTCATTTACACTCAAAGCCAAATGTTGGTGAGGACTTTATTAACTTCAAATCGCGACGGAATATTTCTCACATATCTGAGCATTGACTGCAACAAATGATTTTGCATTCATTTGACGTGGTTTAATTTCCCATTTTCTTCGTTATTCCTCCAAATGCCCTTTTTTACAGGATCGTTTATCGTACGAAACTATTCAAAAATGCACCTTAAACACGTTACATTTTGCTTTCATGACATTATTCAAACCTATTGGTTGATTAAAAGAATATTTAAAAAGGCGATAATGGATTTATCAAAATAATCTGACTTGTGTTTTGACTAGCACAACTAAGTTTCACTTATTTTGTTTGTTTAAAACATTTCGGCAGTTCACAATTCCTGCGTTTTAAAAGAAAACTAATGAAGGTAGTGCGTTATCCATTCTAGCCATATCATTTATAATTCTAAATGAAAATTCACTAGATATGTGTGTGTCACATGCGTTTTTATGTCCGTTAGTGCTTCGTTCATCCACTTGAGAGAAACTAGGTTAGCTGATTCCGAATTTACCATTTAAAATTTTCCCCTATTAGTTTTAAATTCATCTTGTGAACTGACGTAATTCACGTCGCCCACACATTATAGGGCGGGTAATCAATAAATATTTATATATATATATATATATATATATATATATATGCGCGTCAAAAAATTGATATACAGTATGACATAGAAGTAGCCAGCTAGCTAGATAGGTGAATGAGTAGTTAAAAAATGAATGTATGGACCGAGAGACAAATGGTGTGTATGTGTATATTAAAATATATATGTATTTATATATATATAATAAAAATATAGAGAGATAGATATACCAATTTTTAAATAAATAAATATATATGTATATATATGTATATATATATATATATATATATATATATATATATATTCATTGTACCCTTCCTGTGTGCAAAAACGAAAAGAAATTTTATCAGATATAAGAAACATTTCTTTCGCATTGTCTTCTCAAATATCTACTCATGAACATATCTTTATATATAAATTGGAAAGCAAAACAAGATAGAAATATGTGAACATAGAGAGAGTGTGAAAAATAGAAACCAATCAAATTGCGTGCGTCACATCCAGTTCAAGCTCAATGCTTGTACGTGCTTCTTCTGCTTACATAAATCCGGCTGCAATTTGTTTATCCATAAGGCTTCGTATGTGGTTTTTGCATTTAGTAATTACTTTGAATGCTACGTCTGGAGAACATACGTGCGATGTTTCGATGATGTGTTGCGCAATAGCAGACGTGTATTCACCATTTGATTTAAAACAGGCGTTCAAGTTGCAATGTTCTCTCATTCGAGTAATTAACCGTCTGGTCGATCGGCCTACGTAAGTTGATCGACAACTTGCGCATGTATATTGGTAAATAATATTTGATATCGACATTAACGGCTGTTTCTCTTTGATTGCTGGTAAAGGCAAGTGTGTTACCCTAAATAACACTCGTAGTTTGGCTGCATTAAATGTGCGTGTCAATGCTGCTTCAACTTTCTTTTGTGCCATTCGGGAAACTGCATCCCCCTTAAATGGGATGTTTAGGTAGACTGTTTTCTTTTCTGGCCCATAATACGTCTGTTTCTGGTTAACTCCCCTTTTAATAATTGATTCAATTAATTGTCTGGGATAGCCATTAGACATTAAATCGTTAATTGCTTTATTATATTCATTTTCTCTAGAATCTTGACTAACTAACCTGTCAATTCTTGAAAAGCAACCACGAACTGTTGATAATTTATATTGAAATGGCACAAAACTGCTGTAATGTAAATACTGTGCAGACCATGTTTGTTTATGGTAAATTGTTCTGTTTAATTTACCATTAGTTTCTTTCTTTAATATAACATCTAGGAAAGGCAGACAGTCATCTTTCTCGTGCTCTGACGTGAAACCGATATTCTTAAGTGCTTTGTTGAAACTTTGAAGCAATGTTCGTGATTGCGACCTGTTCTTAAGTACAAGAAATATATCATCCACGTACAGTATATATTGAGCACATTTACTTATGTCACTCTTTAATGATGTATTTTCTAGGTGCCCTAGAAAAATCTCAGCCAACACTGGAGATAAGGGGCTTCCCATTGCGACACCATCAGTCTGTTTGTAGATGTTTCCATTAAAACGAAATCGTACGTCTTTCGTGCATAATAAGATAAGCTTGCGTAGAGTTTGACCTGGCACCGGCGATGGTAATATATCGTGTTCTACCGCTTTGACTATAATGTCAATGGTTTGATCAATTGGAACATTTGTAAACAAAGACGTAACATCAAAAGATACCATAATCTTGTTTTTAACATTTATATCTCGAATTTTGCTTACAATCTCAAACGAATCGGCAACCGAATTATTACCTAGTAGTTTACGTAATGGTTCAAGTAAACGAACTAGCCATTTAGCTATTGTGTAATTGTATTGTCTATATATATGTGTGTGGCGAAAGCTACAAACAGCGAATGTTCGTAACTTCAAAGGAAATTGTGCAGCCAACATTTCCAGTCAATTTCAATGTATGCAAGACTGCTAGAGGTGAGAGCCGCATATCTAAATTTGATTACCATGTATATTCAATGTGGTTTGATCTTCGCTATTCAGTTTGCCGTCGTATTCTGATGATGATCAAGGAAGGTCGAAATGCGTCAGTGCGTTGCGATTGGCGGTAGTTTTGTTATGTTGTTCGACAACTGGTTAATTACAATGGGATTGGTGTTTACTTCAAGCTCGCAAACTTGATTTAAATAATTTTTACCACCATCCGCGAAATCAATTATTGTGTAATTTTATTGTCTATATATATGTGTGTGGCGAAAGCTACAAACAGCTTATGTTCGTGACCGCATAGAAATTGTGCAGCCGACATTTCCAGTCAATTTCAATGTATGCAAGA
>JAQBSW010003576.1:0-80973 GCA_029291075.1 Eudiplozoon nipponicum
TTTCTTGTTCTTAAGAACAGCTCGCAATCACAAACACTGTTTCAAAATTTCAATAAAGCACATAAGATTATCGGCTACACGTCAGAGCACGAGAAAGATGATCGTCTGCCTTTTCTAAATGCACTATTAAAGAAGGAAACTAATGGAAGATTAAACAGAACAATTTACCATAAACCAACATGGTCTGCACAGTATTTGCATTACAGCAGTTTTGTGCCGTTTCAATATAAATTATCAACAGTTCGTGGCTGCTTTTCAAGAATTGACAGGTTGGTTAGTCAAGATTCAAAAGAAAATGAATATAATAAAGCAATTAACGATTTAATGTCTAATGGCTATCCCAGACAATTAATTGAATCAATTATTAAAAGAGGCAGTAAATAGAAACAGAGGTATTACGGGCCAGAAAAGAAAACAGTCTACCTAAACATCCCATTTAAGGGGGATGCAGTTTCCCGAATGGCACAAAAGAAAGTTCAAGCAGCATTAACACGCACATTTAATGCAGCTAAACTACGAGTGTTATTTAGGGTAACACACTTGCCTTTACCAGCAATCAAAAAGAAACAGCCGTTAATGTCGATATGAAATATTATTTACCAATATACATGCGCAAGTTGTCGATCAACTTACGTAGGCCGATCGACCAGACGGTTAATTACTCGAATGAGAGAACATTGTAACTTGAACGCCTGTTTTAAATCAAATGGTGAATACACGTCTGCAATTGCGCAACACATCGTCGAAACATCGCACGTATGTTCTCCAGACGTAGCATTCAAAATAATTACTAAATGCAATAACAAAAGAGAGCTAGCCACATACGAAGCCTTATGGATAAACAAATTGCAGCCGGATTTATGCAAGCAGAAGAAGCATGTTCAGGCATTGAGCTTGAACTGAATGTGACGCACGCAATTGTTTGTTTTCCGTTTTTTACACACTCTCTCTATGTTGACATATTTCTATCTTGTTTTGCTTTCCAGTTTATATATAAAGGCATGTTCATTAGTAGATGAGATAATGAGAAAGAAATGTTTCTTGTATCTGATAAAATTTCTTTTTGTTTTTGCACGTAGGAAGTGTACTGTGGATTTATGAAGTTATTAAAATTTTACTTTTATATAGCGCAACCTATCTTTCCAGAAATTCGAGGCCGAAAATATCGTTATCTCTTTAATCAAATTGTCATTTATATTTGACTTCAAGAAAAAAGCGATTGTCCGCGAAATGCATTTTATATCAATTCGTAGCATATTTCTATGACATTTTAAACCCGACGTCCTCTATTACATTATTAAATTACACTATTATTAGTTTGCTCAATTTGTCCATTAGACCATTTTTGTCCTTATTAATTACTCGAAAAGTACTGTCCAGAATTTTACGCTAAGTCTTCGATTCTGGAAAGTCTGCTTTGATACTAACCACTGAGCCACCCTGCCACAGCTTATACATAATGTTAGTTATATATTAACTGAAGTATTTTGTTTAAATTTTCCATCGGGTGAAGACAAAATGGCCTCTATTTAGTTATAAAGTTTCAACTAACTGCCCCAAATATATTGTAAAACAAATACCTGGCTACCTGAGGAAGTGCTATTGAATTCAGAATTTAAATTATATAACGAATATTGGTGGCTAGGTTGATGATAAAAATTATTAAAATGAAGGTCTCGATATTGAATTAAACTCTATTTCCAATAATTACAAAATTTTTCAGTATAAACTAAACACTTTATAATGTAGAAAGGTCAATTCATCCTGTTAACTGGTTTCGTCCTTACTGGGAACTCATCACCAACTATCCAGAATTTGCCGCGGACAGGGCTCAAACATTGGAGTGGCTGCTTTGGAATCTGTTGCTAAAACCTCAAAGTCATCCTACTGCACGCTACACAAATTTTTCAGTTATAGATTAACTAATGTTTCGTGTTTAATATTTCCTTTCTGTGAAGACTATATGGAATTTCTTTAAAAATTATGTTCAACCAGCCACTACCAATCTGTCATTATCGAACGGACAACACGCTACCTGAAGAATTGGTACTGCATTGAATACGTATATAATTGAACAATCACTGGTATACATAATGGAATTTCTGTTTTTATCAAGATTTCAAATTTGATTTAAATATTTGTTTTCACCGACAGCAGAAATGAATAATCCCTTAATTATCTTAGTGTTTCATTCTATACCTATACCACGGGTGACTTGACATTTTTAAAAATAGTTATAGGTTGAGAATGTCTAGTTGAAAATTTTTGTCTTATTGGCTTCACTTGAAATAAATAAATAATTTAAATAACTAAGACAAATTTTGGAGTATGCGTCAGTGTGGCGCAGAGGGCAACGTTACAGTCTCTGAAGCAATTCTGCACAGGTTTGAGCCCTGTCCTCATTAAATTCTTGACAGTATTTTAAGAGTTTTCAATGAGGACAAAATCAGTCTACAGGACGAATCGCGTTTTTCGCATTATACAATGCTTAATTCGTACTGAAATATGCAAATATGGAATCTAATTTACGTTTAAATGGGTATTGTCACAAAAAAAATAACATCTCATAGAAGTATACATTTAAGAATCTTTATTATTCATTACAAGAATTTTAGCATGGATGAATGACGGTTTAAAATACATATTGAAAGTTGTGTTCACAATATTTTCGATTAATTTTTTTGCTTACCTTCGAATATATTCATTGTTAAATAGTTCTTAAATGTTCTTTTGCAATGCAAGCCTTATTAAAATTTATAGTACCCTTTCCATGTTCAAAAAGAAAAAGAAATTTTATTGGGTACAAGAACCGTTTCTTTCTCAAATTCTTCTTAAGTATCTATTATTAGCAGATTATTTATGTATAAATTGAAAGGTAAAACAAAATAGAAAAATGTAAATATGGAGATAGTGTGAAATAAGTGAACGTCCAATCAACTGAGTGCATCACCTCCAGTTCAAGCTCAACATGCAACTTCTGCTTGCCATATCCGGCTGTAAGTTGTTCATCCAAAAGGCTTCGTATGTGCCTAACTCCCTTCTGTTTTTGCACTTAGTAGTTATTTGAAATACTACGTCTGTGGAAATTGCGTGTAAAGATTCAACTGTGTTGAGCAATTGCAAACGTATATCCACCATTTGATTTAAAACAGGCGTTTTCGAGTAATTAGCCGTCTGGTAGATCGACTTACTTAAGTGGAATAACAACTAGCGCATGTATATTGGTAAATAATATATAATGTCGTGAATAACATCTGTTTCTCTTTGATTGCTGGTAAATTGAAAGTTTGTTACCTTAAAAAACACTCGTAATTTAGCTGCATTAAATGTGTGTGTTAATGCTGCCTCAACTTTTATTTGTGCTATTCGAGAAACTGAATGCTTCTTAAATGTGATGTTTAAGTAGAATGCTTTCTCTTCTGGTCCTAAATACACCTTTTTCTATTGATGTCTCCTTTTTACAATTGATTAAATGAATTTTCCAGGATAGCAATTTGACATTAGATCGTGTATTGCTTTAGCATATTACTTGCCTATTGAATATGGACAAACTAACCTATCAATACTTGAAAATCAGCAACGAACTATTGATAATTTTTATTGAAACAGCAAAAAACTGCTGCAACGCAAATACAGTGCTCACAAGGTTGATTTAGGGTAAATTGTTTTTTTTAATCTACCATTTCTTGTGCATGTAAGAAAGGCAGACAGTCATCTTTCTCGTGCTCTGGTATGAAACTGATATTCTTGTGCGTTTTGTTGAAATATTGAAGCATTATTCGTGAATGTGATCTGTCCTTCATGACACGGAAAATATCATCCACGTATCGTATGTACTGAGCACAGTTGCTGATGCCTGTACATAGTAATGTGTTATCCAGATGGCTCAGTAAAATCTCAACGAACCGTAGAGATAGGGGGCTCCCTATTACCACATCGTCAGTCTGTTTATAGGTGCATACATTAAAAAAAAGTAAATGCATTTGGTGCACAATATGATAAATTTGCGTAGTGTGTAACCTGCAAGGAGATTTATTTATTTTTGGTGTAGATGATCCAACCGGTGTGAGCTTCTGTGCAATGGCTTCATCAATTAAACCGACATCTATCAAAATATTTATTTCCTTTACTTCTTCGCGCTCCACTTTGTCTATTTCATCTGATTCATACTCGAGACATGTTAATCTTGTATTACCATTTAGCCTGTTGTCAATCTTTTCTAGGTAGTCAGATTTGTTAACTATAACAATGTGCTTGCCTTGTCATCGCGCAGTATTTTGATGTGTGTATTTCTGCTGATATCTTTACGTGCATTTAAACTTTGCTTTACCAATGCACGCAGTTCTGCGCATCTAATTTCTTAAAGCTTCCCTTTTAAGCGGTCAAGCTTCACCAACTGTTTTGCGATGTGTACTGGCTAAATGGATGGGCACTTTTAGTTTATTCCAGCGGTCCAGCTTTAACTGCTGCTTCTGCGATGGGAATTGTCAGACTAACGAGCGGTATGTATAATCCTGTACCAAATTATTGACATTATAATGGTACGCGCATCATTCACGGCAACAACAAGCTGCTCACACTTGTCGATTTACGTCATGAAAAGCAGACACGATGAAAATAAGATCGAGTAGATTTTTTAGAAATTGAGAACCATTATATGTATTAAAGTATTTTCAAATTGGCAAATAAACATTTTTTTAAATGAGCTAAACGGGAAAAGTTGGCCTGTAGCAATAGAAATTCCGGCCTGACGGCCTGGGGGCAGAAGTTAATCAGTATGGAAAAAGAAGCAGAACCCTTACCGAATCTAAAGTGATACAGCCATTATTGTGTTGCATGTGAAACCTTCAGCTTGGTCTAGCTGCGCAGTAACTTTTATTGTTAAATGTATTGACGGAATGAGGGCAAATTTTGGAGTATGCGTCAGAGTGGCGCTGAGGATAATGTTACAGTCTCTGAATCAATTCTACACAGGTTTGAGCCCTGCCCTCATTAAATTCTTGACAGTATTTTAAGAGTTTTCAATGAGGACAAAATCAGTCTACAGGACGAATCGCGTTTTTCGCATTATACAATGCTCAATTCGTACTAAAATATGCAAATATGGGAACAAATTTATGTTTAAATGGGTATTGTCACAAAAAAAATAACATCTTATAGAAGTATACATTTAATAGTCTTTATTATTCATTACAAGAATTTTAGCATGGCTGAATGGCAGTTTAAAATACATATTGAAAATTGTGTTCACCATATTTTTGATTAATTATTTTTCTAACCTTCGAATATATTCATCGTTAAATTGTAGGAGACGTTTGCGAGATTTATCATTCTCTACATTGGTTTCGTAGCGGCTGTTGAGATCCGTGCCTGTGATTAGTCCCTGACCTTTTTCCGATTGGTGATGTGAGAAGGCAAAATCGAATCCTCATACCTATATTGTACACAATGTTGCAATGCAAAGTCAAAATTCACATTTGAACAAAACGGACCGTGCTCTAGACGGCAATAAAATGTCGGGCGTCAGTCCGTTGTCAGCAAGACTGTCTGGAGGTGACGTTATCATTTCTTCACTGCCTGATAGGTCTACATCGCGGAACAGTGGGTCATTTGGGTCAACGTCGGCCGGGGATAGTCTATGATTGGAGACCGCTTGAGCTTTGCTATCTACATTTAATTATTGAACCAATCTGTTACAAATATTTTCCAAATTTTCTGAGCTTGATTTCCGGACCCATCTTCAGTGTTGAAACCGTACTCACAGAAAAAACATCTTGTGTAAAATTTGATATCCTCATTCAAGATAGATATATTTATATTTATTATACATCCTAAAGTATCGTTTTATTGTCTGTCCCAATATCCGGTCGTAATATCTATTCTCCTATACTCACGTGTATCCACGAAAATAACCACATTTCCCCTAACACAACAAACTATACACACAAATCTGCTCTAACAAAATTGATTTTTATGAAATGAGATTAGGAAAACCATATGGATTGGCATACACGCCTACCCGTGATGTCTCGATTTATTTATTAATTTTTCTGACGCGTAGAAGAATCAAATTAATTTTTATATTAATTTTATTGTATTAACCCTTAATTCACGGTTTACCAAATCTCATCCTGAGTGCATTAGGTTGTAACACTCGGCTCCGTGTTACAACCCAACGAAGGTCAATTTTTACAAACGCTGTGCTCTTTAAGGTCAAATATTCTAACTCTGTCCTTAAACAATATTTCTCTTAGCTGTGATTTTAGGAACAATCTCTTTTAGTCTCAAGCAGTTTTAATCGAAATTTCTTGAACTGCAATTTTATTTATAATTAATAGTGTTTTATTAAATAGACAGAACCGCGCGCGATCCGAGAGGATCACGCGGTGGACTATTGTATCACAGTGAATTTATCTCACTTTATTATATTATTCATTACTATGAAAATGATTGATTGTTTACTAAAGAAAGCAAAGAACGATACTTGTGAGTTGTTTGTCATTTAAATTTTAAACGGTTTCCATGGTCAATTTTAGTGATAACTTTCAATCTTAACTCCATTAACATCATCATGTATTCTTTGAGTTTTTGTCATAAAAGTCGTTAAACGGTTTACACAAAGCATGTTCCTTTATAAACATAAATATTTTTACTAGACTCATATTATCATGTATCTTTAATCGTCTGACTACTCATTATAATCCAGACATTTGTGTAACAATAACCACTTGTGTATAAAACATTTTACTTTATAAACATAAATCATTTTACTATGTTCATATTATCATGTATTTTCAATCATATGACTATATTCATGCCAATCCAGACATTTGTGCTAAACATTTCGCTTTATAGACATAAATCATTTTAATTCTTGCCGTCTAGAAGACGGAAAATTTAGTTAAACTGTGAATGGTGTTTAAGATATGATTTTATGTTAAAATCTGTTTTTTTTATTGCCGACCAACACATGGTCAAATTGGACTATCTGTGAATTATATTTCTAATTGCAATATTGTGTAGAATATACGTATGACCCGATGTTTTTGCCTTCTCACATCAACCATCCGAGAAAGATCAGAGACTGATTAGGCGCACGGGTAGTTATAAGAGCCACCATTGATATGTAGTAGGGGTACAAAATCAGGAACGAGATAGCAACAGAGAAAAGTACCTCTACAAGGTTATGCAGCGAAAGAGATAAGCAAAATATTTTGAACGAATATAGCATTAATCTAAGGTTTGAAACAAGACCGAATATGAAGCCTACAGTAACGAACGGGATATCAACCAAATGCACATACATTTATACACATATCCTGTTTAAATTTAATTTCCCATTTAAAAATGTTTCCATACCATATACATATCTATGTATATATAAAATTAAATATAAGCAATAAGGTGTGTTGATTCGATTCATATTTATTTATTAATTATTAACTTACTTAAGTTTATTTATACCGACATTTTATATTTAAATATATATTTTTATATAAGTGTACACATAATATCTTGCGCACATATAGATTATAATATAAGCAACCGTGTGGGTTCTTCACTCATTTTTTGAATTATCTTTATTTCCATCATATATATGTATGTATATACAATATAGAATAAGCATATTATATAGGCAAACCATTTGTTAATATTTAAATCTCTTTAAATGTTTATGTGTACATGCAATATATATATATATATAAAATTGTTCGTTTTTTAACTTTAAGTACTTACGATTCATTATGAGTTCATAATATATCGAAATTGCATATTTATATATATATATATATATATATATATGTATATATATACTATTACTAGTATTTAATATTAATAGATATTTATCCATAGATATACACATCAACACAATACATATTTTATGTATATCTAAATCAAATTATAAGCAACCATATGAGTGCCTCTCCTCAAAATATCCGTCTACACACACATATTATACACATTACACACATGGTATATACATATATATAGAGTATAGAGAATATATATATAAATTGTGCTTACACACAATATAGTGATTCGTACATTTATTATATAAGCATGTTAGCAACTATTTGAGTTTACTCTATATTAATATATAGAATCATTCAAAGTTTCAGCTTCCGCAAAAGAACCATTAATGCCTGCTAGATGTGTAACATGCATAATGTGACATGTGTGTTGGCCAGTTGCATTTATCTTGCTTATTTCTTGAACTCAAATATTTGAATACGTGTTTATGCTTACCAGATATATCATACCAGATATACCTACAAATATAATTATTTTAATGTCCTAAGATAATCTTTATTTATTTTTGAAAGTATACAAAATGTTATTCGCTTTTGTCCAGAATCGCATTAACTACCTTCCAACTTATAGGCCGCAATTTCAGTCTCATATGCAGAAACCTATTTTACAATGTAATTGACAAAAAACTTATATTGCCAATTCACGAAAGGTCATATCTAGCATGTTTTACGAAAAAGTTTAACTGAAACCCGAAATTACTGATAAGTTTTTAGACGTTTATATTACAATTTTAAATAGACACTAGTGTTATTAGAACAAATATTCGAGGCATGGAAGGAAAGTTTGGATTACTGGATAACGAAAATCGAAAAACAAAAGAAAATTTTCCTTCTCAATTTTAATGCTGTACACTGTAATTTATAATTTTAAATTTTTGACGAGTTAGAGTAAGACCATATTTCTTAATCTATGTCATGGATAATCTATAGTCAACATTGCTTTCAGACGTATCTAGCCGTGCAATTTGTCAACAAATCAAAAGATTGTTTTTTGTGTTCGCCTCTTTAACTGACTCACCAGATTTTGGCAAATCAATATTAAGTCGACGAATCAATGCAATAGCGGCAGTTGCAACCAAAATCCATTCAAATTCAGCCTGTTCAATTTGTGGTAGGAGTTTTTGAAGGGAAAGTGGTAAAATGATTCCAATTAAATTCCCGACGCTTTGTGATTTAGTTAATACGCAAGTTGCTATTTCATTGACTGACACAAAGCTAATGAAAAACCACGCAATCTGTTTTGACTATTATTAAATCGAATTTTCTGTGCAATTCATTGATTATATAAATTCAGTGCATTATCTAAGCAACACAATCTCATTTGCTCACAATCTGCATTCAATCTCACCTTGCTTTCGGTCTCTGATTACCTTTCTGACTTCAAATGCAGTTTTAAACACGCTGTTTCATCAGCATAGCTAGCCATCGCTCAAGTATATTTGTGCTGCGCTTGATATAATAAAATGATTAATGCAGTTGTAGGCCACATGGAGTTGCCGCACATATCAACAAAATAACAAAGCCATTAACGTAGCATTCAACACATCCTACTTCTGATGATCTACTGATTGAAATACGTATACCAAACTGTAAAGCTCCAGCTAGAATGCCGTGCAACTATACGAATATATCTAAAATTTAAGCAGTGCGGTTCGTTGGCCTTAAGTTCGCAAGTTAGACAATTAGCGGCTAATGTCGTGATGAAACAGATAACCAGGTCAAAGGATGATGTCCGCAAGTAGTTCAAAAGATTTACTATTCGTGTCGTGTTTGTGTGTTAGTGATTTTTGGGGTAAATGCGCGTAAACCACTAGATTCGGAGAATCAATATATAGAAACTGCTGTATAGTAGGCTTTTAAAATTCTTGCAGATTATCTGTGGCAACACCAATAAAGTTGACAAAAGTAGAAAAATTATAAATAAGTTAAGCAATGAAGCTAACTTTATATAAAGTCTTCGACAATGTGACTTCAAAGCAAA
The DNA here is from genome assembly GCA_029291075.1 of Eudiplozoon nipponicum. Lineage (NCBI taxonomy): Eukaryota > Metazoa > Platyhelminthes > Monogenea > Mazocraeidea > Diplozoidae > Eudiplozoon > Eudiplozoon nipponicum. The sequence continues at coordinate 9,793 of JAQBSW010003576.1, forward strand.
CTCATTATATATATATATATATATATATATATATATATATATATATATATATATATATATATATATATATATATATAAACTTTACGCGCGCGGTTTGAAATGGCTCCAATTTTGTCGCATTCTGATATTGAAAAAATTGTTATGGATCTCCAGAACTCAGTGAAGGTGTTGAAAGAAGACAACAACTATTTAAAAAATGAAGTGTCCATATTGAAGAATGAGGCTGTTGTGAGTGCGATGAAATTGGAACAGGCAGTTAAAAATAATGAGACTTTAAGCGTGCGTATAGTTGAACTGAATGAAGCGTTAAACATTAAGTTAGACAAAATACAAATTGATGTTCAGCCTTGGATTGAATTGGCTGCTATAACAGTGGAAGGTGACACGCCTGTTAAAAATAAATCATCTGGCGAAGAAATATTGAATATATTGGCGAATGAAGTATCAGCGCGAAACAGCAAACAAGATCAACTAGTATTATTTAATCTTGATGAAAATGCTGAGGTAAATGATGTCCAGAAATTAAATGCGTTAATAAAAGAAGAGACGCATGCGGATATTGCAAAATTCTTTAGGGTGGGTAAACGATCGGATCGTCCAAGGCCATTTATTGTAAAATTATCAAAACGCCCAACAAATATGCAGATTGAGTCCATCAACAAAAAGAAAGATGAGAGTCTGAGTTTTTGCAGCATTTTATTGGTCGGGACAAAACGTTTCTCCAACGAAAGTTGGCTAAAGCAAAAAAGTTAATAAACAACCAGGAACGGAAGCAGCCAACCCCTGATCAAGCAACCTCTGAGACCGCAACATCAAAAAACGATGTATCATTAATAAATGTTGTGGACAGCGGGGGAGAGGAAGAATGGCCTCAAAACCTGGGAAACGCATAATAAAGAAGCCAACAAAGCTGAATCAGTAATAGTTGATTATTGTTTAGATAAGTCGTGTTCCACATTTACCTTATTTTATGCTAACTTTCGAAGTGTTAGGAACAAAATCTTTTGCTTTGTAATTTTATAATAAGTAATGATTTTGATTTTATAATTTTATCTGAAACCTGGCTTAATAATGACATAGAAAACCATGAATTGGATATTCTTCGCTATTCTTTATTTAGAAAAGACAGATCGCTGGGTAAAAGAGGTGGAATATTACTCATTTATAGTAAATCTGTATTTTAGGCGAAAATTATACATACTAGTGATGATAATGCTATCAGTAATTTCTTATCTATACAATCTGATAATCTGATCTTAACAGCGAATTATAGACCGCCGTATGCTACTTTATTTGATGATCAAACATTTACCAATTCTTTTCAATCTATCTTTGACTGTCATGGCTATAATGTAGTAGTAGGTGAATTTAATAAGTTACAGGACTGTGAAATAACCAATTTTTTTCTTACCATGATCTCAAGCAGATTATAAATGAATCAACTAGAGGTTCGCAATGCTTAGATCATATATACTTAGAAACTGAAATGGTGAAATCGTACAGTTATGATGTTGTTAATTATTTCAAAGAATTGGATCACAAACAAATTATTCTACAATGGAAATTCTTGAGTGGCATAACACAGAAACTAAATTTTGAAAATGCACACGTGCACTGTTTCAGAATCAACTGGAATCTTTTTAGAGAATTAAGCTTACTGATTGATTATGAAAGTTTTTATTTCTTGAACACTGACAAGTTTGTTTCTTCTGTTTCATCGTTATTATCTATTTTATTTCAGGCATCTACGTTTACGGACATTATAGCGAAACGAATTAATAGGAAATTGTGTAAACTAAGAATTAAACGAGATAATATAATAAAGTGTAGTCTGATCAATAGTATTAAACAAATGAGGTTAGATCTCATTGATAAAGAAATTAATTCATCACTGCTGATAATTCGGCTAAGATCAGATCGAATTATTTTGGCCAAAATGAAGAGTAATCCTAGACTAGGATACAAATTCCTCACAGATTATAGTAAATATAAGGAAAAGTTAAAGCTTATATTACCTGTGGATAAAACTGAGCACGAATTTCTCTGTGAATTGGATGATGTTTTTGGCAATTTGATATGTAATCCACAGAATGAAAGAAATTTTATGGAAATACCTGATCCTTTGGGAGACCAGGAATCAGGACTTGTTATTGACAGTGATGAATTGATAAAATTGATGTTAAAATCAAATAAAAAAAAACAAAAAGATCACCTTGGTATTTCGATTGATAATCTGATTCAATTACCCTTAACATTTAGGAATGTGCTCTGCAACTTTATAAATAGAATTTTGAAGAATGGGAAATTACCAATCGATATATTAACGATAGTAGCTAAGCCGTTGCCAAAAGTAAGTAAGCCAACGTGCGCCAGTGATTATAGATTAATCTCTATTATCCCTTCGTTTTTGAAGATAATAGAACGATTGATACTAGATCATTTAGAACGTATGTTACCGGCTGATTTTGACTTATGTCAACATGGCTTTACGAAAGGTAGATCGACAACTACTAATATGCTTTCCATGTGGAAACATGTAATCACATTAGACGAGAATAAGTTAGATGCATTAATTGTATTTATTGATATCTCAAAAGCTTTTGACTCTATATCTTTTGATGCTATTTTGAATGCGATTAGTTTGTTGAATATTGGTCCGAATATTTTTAGATTACTCAAATACTATCTATATAATCGACGAATGAATATTCAAGTAAACGATTTGATATCAAAATGGAAACGAGTAACGAGTGGAGTTCCACAGGGATCAAGCTTGGGGCCAATTTTATTAAAACTGTATTTGCAAATTTGGAAACTAAGATCCTTAACGATCGAGTTTACAAATTCGTTGATGATTTAAAAATATTCTTCCCAATTGATCCAAAGAATGTCGAATTATCCAAAAATAATGTGACATTAGATTTGTATGATTTTAGTAAATATTTGATTAAACTAGAGCTGAGAATAAACAATAAAAAGACGAAAGCTTTAAAAATAGGGAACATAACAAACTTTAATTATGTTTATTTTCATGATGCTGTTATTAATGATGTGTTTGAGATTAAACTTATACAAGAAATTAAGGATTTAGGCATAACTATTCAATGTACAGCTTCTGCTGAGAGACATATTAAAAGTATAGTAGGCAGTGCCAAGAAAAGATGGGCACTAATAAATCGAAATATCTTATCAAATGTATATAATATGGATTAGACCGGTACTAGAATATGCTGTCGCTACTTGGAATCCATTAAAAAAGGGTTTGTCTAATAAGATAGAAGCTGTACAAAGAAAGGTTGTGAAACATATTAGTCCTATTTCTTGCACTATATACGCCTCTAGATTACAGTTTGTGTCATTGCAATCTCTGTGGTTTCGGAGGATGTGTTATTGTATAAAAGTTTTCCATTTGAACCAGTGGACTGGTGCCTATATGACTCCGATAAGAAAGAGTCATGAAGTCGGAACTAGATCTGGACATTTGGCAATATCTCCTCCTTTGGTGGGGAATGTAGCGAGCAAGTTATTCTCTTTCTCGAAAATCTACAAAATTTTTAACCAATTGCCGAAGGGGCTTAGAGAAATGCCTCCATCTAAGATGTCTATTAAAACGTTATCTACTGAACTTGAAAAAGTCTGCAATCCTGCTGATATCTTTTATTTTTTTGATTATGATAATAATTTCTCATGGTTGAATAAGAGACAAGGATAATTGTTATCGGAAACAGATTTTATTGAGATTTTATTTCCAAGTTTTGTATTATTATAATTGAAATTTTATGCACTATTTCTTCAAATTAGTTAACATTACATACAATCAATTGCTAGTCATGGTTCTCAATTTTGCATAATGTTACACCCGAATTATACCTTAATTGTTCCTAATTTGATGATGTATATATTATTCTTTTCAGTCGAACTTTCTGATATTGATATATTGTAGTGTACAACTAGTGAGATATACCTATCTACATGAGATTAATTGCACAATTATTGTGATGTGATAATCTTTTAATATATATTGTACAATTTTCAATTTTATTATTTGATGGAATATGTGTGGTTTGAATCCAAATAAAGATATTCTATTCTATTCTATTCTATTTTAAATATGCTTTTTATAAACACATCAAGGAGCCGTCGCAATGGAACCCCCTACGTCTACTACTAACGGGGTTTTTATTCTTTTCCCGGTGAGGAATTTCTCCCTACCGACTGGTGCTTCCTTTCCACTTCGGTCCACCTCAGTGCGGGCATATGAAATTATTCCCTTGGTACGTAGCATTTCGTCCATATTTTAAATATGCCTTACACTATCCGCGTGGCCCATTAAAGTGTTGATGAGTTTGTGCAATTATTCTAGTCATATCAACAATTTAACGATTCATAATCGCGAATTTTCTGCTTACACAGCGCATAGCTTTTGCGTCTGCCCTGCTTCGCTGGAAAGTTACAGAATGAATCTGTGATTCCTGCTGTTTTTAAATCGCCTAGCTCTACGAGTTTGTTCAGCCTATCAACATTCATCCTCTCAAAACCTCCAATGTTTATTTAAGCATGGCTAGTAATTCAACTGTAAAATAGAATTCACTATATCTCGAGATATAGTAAACCCGGAAACTTTCACAGAAGTTATTCATAAAACTGTGATGTAAGATGACATCTCATCGTCTCTAGGCGCAAAGATTCTCACATCCGTGCTCACTTTCGCAGATGATGCCTCAGTTGAAATTCGACCATTACTAATTTAAAAGCATTATGCGATACTCCATCCACAATTTTTTTTTTAATTGTTCAGGTTGCCCTTGAAATTCTCTGGCAAGGCCAACCATTTGGTAGCCTAATTCTCCATACTTTTCACAATAAGTTAAGTTTTAATATCATTGGGGCACCTCCGACCTCAATTAAAAGTTATTTCTGGACTGGCGCGGTCGCCATATTTTGTACAGTCTCCAGTCCTTTTAGCCGATGAGAGCCCCAAAGACACTAAGTCAGATTCAGTCTTAATGTAACTATGGGAATCAAGCAGAATAGTTTTCTCATTCTTATCTATCATGTTTATGTCTACGAATCTATGCACCACACTATGAGCCTCCATGTCAATCACACCTAATTATATACTTAATTAATCATGTAAAAAGCGAAGGGCTGTGTAATCCTAACGCAACCCTGCACCCAAATACTTAATATCGAAAGAGATTTTACGCAAAAGAAAGAATTATTAAATTAAAAAACGAAACTCGTTTGTTAAGATTTATTTTGTGAAGATCAAAATTTGTAATACCGAGCTGAGAAACGAAATGGCAAATGCAAGGTGCTATAGAAAATCATGCCAGAAAGGCGCAGAATAAATAGTACTTTAATTAGGCAAAATTGAAAAGTATGTATACATAAATGTATCTAAACATTATTTAAGATATTATACGAATATTCTTTTTTTAATGACAATTGTTTCAATCAGCCACGGTGGTTTAAATTTATTAAAAATTGGTATTTTAACTTTACCGGAGGAAATATCTCCGTTCTTGTCAACATCCGTGCAATAAATGATTGTTTAATTTTAAGATCGAGAATTTTCTTCATCGCCATCCAAATAAATATATATTAACTATTAAATAGGATTTACTTCTTTATGAATTTATTATGTTTTATAATTGCAAAACACAATGAATATTGTTTAAAATTAAATACGTGTGTATGCATGCTTCAATAAATCCATATATCCCAGATAAAAATAACCTCAAGTTTTCGATTTTTGTTTATGGTTGACGTTAATAATGATGGGCCATTATCAAAGACTATAACGCTATCTATACAGAATAAGAGAATAAAAACCTCCATGTAAAAGCCTGTTTGACCTTAAAACTGGTAAGCGTCATCGGAAATTCTGGTCACAAAATTCTGTATTTTCTTAAACATGATAAATGACAGGTTGTAGATAGAGTACTTTGAACTTAGAAGATAAAACGATGGTATACAATATTCGAAAAATCTGAATTCAAAATATTTGCTTTATTCTATTCGCTACAAAAGGAAATACTAAAACACTACGGACTTAATAGCAATATTGCTTCGTAGAGAATCAAACGAAATTCCCACAATTTGATGTTGAGACCAAAATGGCAATAACTACGCCTTATTGAATGACAAAAAGCATTTAGAACCGTTAAAAATTCAGGATTGATTGAACTGCAGATTTAACAATCAGATTGGCCGCCCTTTCTAGTGTCACACGCGGCTCCACGTTACAACCCAACGATGTTCACTTTTGACAAATATAGTTCTATTTTAGCAACAATCTCCATTAACTTTAAGCAGTTTTAATTGAGATTTCTCGAACTGCAAATTAATTGTAATTAAAAGGGTTTTGTTCATTAAATATATACACCCGCGCGCAATACGCAGGTAACATTCGATGGATTTTTATATCTCTGTGTTCAAACATTGGATTTATTTACTGTACGTGCATCAACCAAATTTTACACAGCTTCTAACAGTTCAGCTATGATTCCACCCATCAGGATAACAGGTGTTTCTCAATTCCTTTTCCAAAGCTCAATAGTGCAATGGATTTATGTAATTCAAACACTCAAAATCTAGCAAACAGTGGAATAATTATTTGTGGTACCTTTTATGACTGTTTGTACATCATTTCTCTGGAATAATTATCAGTGAAATTATTATTGTGTTTCTTATCATCAACTATTAGTGACTTTAAACTAAATTGCTAATCAGTCTGGATTTATATCATCGTACCTTTTCAATCATTTACATTAGTTCATCACGATTCAGCCGATTGTATTTCTCGTGATTACTTGTGTATAAGTCATTTACTTGTGTTGACCATATATTATTCTGTTTAATACTGTTTGTTGATTGTACCGTCCTATTATTTCACATTCTTCTATCAAATATATAGTGGTTAAAGGGCGTAATACCGGCTCCTACTGATGAGTCGCCAGTAAGCATGAAACGAATGTGCATGAGATTATACTTTCCGTTCATGCTGCCTTTGGTTTATCCTTCTGGTCAGAACTGAACTAATTTGTTACTAGGTTCACAAAACCTAATACATACTTGCATATATTATTTTGTTACCGTCTAGAGTACGGTCTATTTGTATTAACTGTGAATTGATTCATGCATGAATATAACATTCATAAGACGTCTGATAACATGTATGAGTCTTCTTACTTCACCCTTCAGAAAAAGGTCAGGGACTGATCATGGAACGGGTGCTGGTTACAGCCATCAAGAACATATAGGAATAGGAAATTATAACTAAATAGACAGATACACCGCAAAACTTATTACAATAACTGCATAACCTCCTACACTAGCTCCACTCATGAACGGAATATCTGAATATGAGTCATATTAGCAGACAATTGTGTGAAACTGATGCCACAATGCTATAAAATCATGAGTAATGATGTGCAGATAATTGGATAACCCTCGTCAATTAATACCGATAAATATGGTTAAAAAATTATCCAATCAACTTAAATTAATAGAAAGCGCACCATGGTCTATAATGCTCATTTGCTGTTTAACAGTATCAATATCTAACGTGGTTAGATGGGCTGTAAATTACCAACATACCGCCTACTGCACACCTAGTTGAAATTCATTCATCACATCCGTACGTATTTAAAAAGTAAATTTGTAGCTACTTCAAAATGACGGATCGAGTAAGTCTAGTTAGAATTTTAGATGGAAGAGATGCGAAATAGGATCCAAATTGAAATGCTAACCATAGACATAAATTGGTATATGATTAATAATTGTCACAATAATCGAGTGCAAGGAAAATAATTATCAAATTTCCAATAGGTACTATTTGGTTTGTTTTACATGTCGCCTTTTCTAACTAAATAGATGTTTTGTTTATGTTGAAAATATCTACATTCTTATGCATAATAAAGAAAGGATTCCAGGATATCTCACATCAATAAGATAGAATTAATGTATTTTTATCATGACTCTGGTTGCCACCTGGATCCCACATCCAGCGGCGCGACCGCTGTCAGCGGTTCAACAACACTGCTTTACTAGACCACTCAGAAACTTTCGATTCTTTTCGGCGTAAGACGACATGTTGTGTTATGCCTAAAGATTGTTTTTCTGCTAAAATTGTTCAATTAATTGAACTCTTTGATGTGTGCGCACACGAGCCAGTATCCCGATATATTTGGAGTTAGGACGCAGCAATCTACAAGGATGTGGTATCGTTTCGATTCTCCGTCGACGAAAGATTTGCGGGCAGATTTGTTTGTTTATGCATTTGTTTTGTATGTTTAGGGTGACTGCCAGCCAAACATTATTCACATTAATTAAGGGCAAATTTTACGAGCTGACTAGTTCAATTCCCAGGCTCTGATATATATTTGCATTAAAGAACAATTCTTAGGACCGGAAAACGTGATGGTTAGAGTAGTATTTGAGAAAGTCTCTGACACATATTGCTCGCATGTATATTGTTGCTCAAAAGAATAAAATTGGCAATCGTGAAAGCGGATAACATATTTCGCCAAACCGTTGACATGATGTTTTCGCGTCGAAATCTTACTAAACGCAGACATTTTAATTGTCGAAATGTGTGAAGATTATCTAAAAACGGAAGTGAGAAATGAGATCTGGTTACTTTTTCCTTATTAGCATGGACTATCTAAGCACAATCCCTGCTTATGTATGGTTGTATCTCAAGGTTTAACTTGGAGGCAAATCATAACATGCTAGTTGTTATTTAAAGACAAACTCATAAAAAATTCAACTTGTTTCTTTGCACTGTTAAAAAATCGATACTTCACAAGCAAAAACTTATGACGCGATACCGTGTGTTAACAAGCCCGCTTCTTTTTCTTATACAAGATGGGCCTGTATGAACTTTAATGTTTCAATAAACAATTGACAAAAGTACAAAATTTAATGCTGAAGTACTCCATGGAAATCGTATATGAACGAAAATGATAAGACTGCATAGATTAAAATAAAATAGAAGCTATTATATTCCCTTCAAATGTATTGTTATTAATAGATAGGAAAATATCACAGCGAAAAAATTCTATACATGCATAAATAAATACATACATACATAAACATTTACATACAGATATACTGTAGGGGTACTTTGCGATGTTGCTATCTAGTTCGTGATTTTGTATCCCTACTACATATCAATGGTGGCCATTATTACTACCCGAGCACCCAATCAGTCTCTGATCCCTTTCGGATAGTTGATATGAGAAGACTGAAGAAATATTTCATAGATATATTCCACACAATGTAGCACATATAAATATAATTCACTGTTAATCCGAATTGAAAGAGTTGGTTGGCAAAAATACAGATTTTAATGCAAAAGTATGTTTTAAATACCGTTCACAATTAAACTAAATTGTCCGTCTTCTAGACGGCAAAAATAAAAGTGATTTATGTTTATAAAGTAACATGTTTCGCACACAAGCAGTTATTCTTACACAAATGTCTGGATTGGAATGAGAATAGTCAAACGATTAAAAATACATGACAATATGAACATAGTAAAATGATTTATGTTTATAAAGAAAATTGTTTTACACACAAGTGGTTATTATTACACAAATGTCTGGAATTGTAATGAGTAGTCAAACGATTGAAAATACATGATAATATGAGCCTAGTAAAATTATTTATGTTTATACAGAAAATTGTTTTGTTTAATCCGTTTAAAGACTTATGACAAAAACTCAAAGAATACATGATGATGTTAATGGAGTTGACATTGAAAGTTATCACTAAAATTGAACATTGGAAAACGTTTTGAAGATTTAAATGACAAACAACTCACAAATGTTTAATTCCTGGCTTTCTATAGTAAACAATCAATCATTTTCATAGTAACGAATTATCCAATTAAGCGAGATAAATTCACTGACACAATAGTCCACCGCGTGATCCTCTCGGATCGCGCGCGGTTCTGTCTATTTTATAAAAACCCTCTTAATTACAAATAAAATTTCAGTTCAAGAAATATCGATTAAAACTGCTTGAGACTAACAGAGATTGTTTCTAAAATCACAGCTAAGAGAAATATTGTTTAAGGACAGAGTTAGAATATTTGACCTTAAAGAGCACAGCGTTTGTAAAAATTGACCTTCGTTGGGTTGTAACACGGAGCCGCATGTTACATACACCCCCCCGACAGTGAAAATTATTACACAATGAAGGGAGCTAACCTTACAGGAATTGTTATTGCTCTGTCATGCCGTGTAACGACTGATTTTGGTTCTGTCAACACTGATACTGGCTCCTCTATCTCTCGCGTTCTTGGACGGATGGTTAGGTCGATGTGTTCGAGAAAATCACGTCCAATGATGTTTCTTGTCTTGTTGGCGATGAACGAATGTTTGAAACATCTATTTGATTTTGAGAACGAGATTGTGTGTACTCGTACCCCAAACGTCGCTATGTTGGAGCCATTGGCGCAGGTCAGACTGCTGGTGTCGACTGGGTGGGTGGGTTTGAGATAATTGTGGCGTAGTGAGCTTACATCTGATCCAGTGTCTATGACAATTCATTCGCCAGAGATTGCGTCACGGATGAGAAAGTATGTTGATAGTGGCAACCGACGATGAGATTGGTTGCTGGCATTAGGGCGTTTAAAGCATGACTTAATTGGAGGCGTCGCTGTAAAGACAGTAGTTTGATTGCGCTCTACCGCGAAGGCAACGTGCTTCGAGCCATCAGACGTGGAGCGGCCAACAATCTGGGGTGCTCAGCCTCTGCTGCCGCCGAGGAGGCTGACCCCACCCGTCTTCCGAACCTTCCATGGGCGGATCCTCCTGAGTTGTTGAGGGTGACCGCGCCCATTTGAACGTCGCGTCTGTGCGCGGGTATGTGCAGACGTTTCCGAGGCAATAATGTGTGTAGTGGCTTTCATTGAAAGTGCTTGAATTTCTCAAAATCTAGCTGTTTATTAATTCCTTACTGGCTGTGAGTTCGACGAACCGGGGCACCATAATGTAGGGGTATTTTGCGGAGTTGCTTTCTAGTTCGTGATTTTGTACCCCTACTACATATCAATGGTGGCTATTATTACTACCCGTGCGCCTAATCAGTCTGATCTTTTTCGGATGGTTGATGTGAGAAGGCAAAAACATCGGGTCATAAGTATATTCTACACAATATTGCAATTAGAAATATAATTCACAGATAGTCCAATTTGACCATGTGTTGGTCGGCAATAAAAAACAGATTTTAACATAAAATTATATCTTAAACACCATTCACAGTTAAACTAAGTTGTCCGTCTTCTAGACGGCAAGAATTAAAATGATTTATGTTTATAAAGTAACATGTTTCGCACACAAGCAGTTATTCTTACACAAATGTCTGGATTGGAATGAGAATAGTCAAACGATTACAAATACATGACAATAGGAACATAGTAAAATGATTTATGTTTATAAAGAAAATTGTTTTACACACAAGTGGTTATTATTACACAAATGTCTGGATTGTAATGAGTAGTCAAACGATTGAAAATACATGATAATATGAGCCTAGTAAAATTATTTATGTTTATACAGAAAATTGTTTTGTTTAATCCGTTTAAAGACTTATGACAAAAACTCAAAGAATACATGATGATGTTAAAGGAGTTGACATTGAAAGTTATCACTAAAATTGAACATTGGAAAACGTTTAGAGATTTAAATGACAAACAACTCACAAATGTTTAATTCCTGGCTTTCTATAGTAAACAATCAATCATTTTCATAGTAACGAATAATCCAATTAAGCGAGATAAATTCACTGACACAAAAGTCCACCGCGTGATCCTCTCGGATCGCGCGCGGTTCTGTCTATTTTATAAAAACACTATTAATTACAAATAAAATTTCAGTTCAAGAAATATCGATTAAAACTGCTTGAGACTAAAAGAGATTGTTCCTAAAATCACAGCTAAGAGAAATATTGTTTAAGGACAGAGTTAGAATATTTGACCTTAAAAAGCACAGCGTTTGTAAAAATTGACCTTCGTTGGGTTGTAACACGGAGCCGCGTGTTACACTATTATCTTCAAAAACGAAGGGATAATAGAGATTAATCTATAATCACTGGCACATGTTGGCTTACTTACTTTAGGCAAAGGTTTAGCTACTATTGTTAGTATATCGATTGGTAATATCCCTTTCATCAAAATTCTATTTATAAAATTGCAGAGCGCATTCATAAAATTTAAGGGTAATTGAAGTAGGTTATCAATCGATATACCAAGGTGATCTTTTTGTTTTTTTGATTTTATTTTTAACATTAATTCTATCAATGCATCACTGTCAATAATAAGTCCTGGTTCCTGGTCTCCCGAAGGATCAGGTAGATCAATGAAATTGCTATCATTCTGTGGATTACATATCAAATTGCCAAATACTTCATCCAATTCACAGAGAAATTCCTACTCAGTTTTATCCACAGGTAATATAAGCTTTAACTTTTCCTTATATTTACTGTAGTCTGTGAGTAGTTTGTATCCTAGTCTAGGATTACTCTTCATTTTGGCCAAAATAATTCGTTCTGATCTTTGACGGATTATCAGCAGTGATGAATTGATTTCTTTATCAATCAAATCTAACCTCATTTGTTTAATACTATTGATAAGACTACACTTCATTATATTATCTTGTTTAATTCTTAGGTTACATATTTTCATATTGATTCGTTTCGGTATAATGTCCATAAACGTAGATGCCTGAAATAAAACAGAAAATAATGATGAAACAGAAGAAACAAATTATTCAATGTTCATGATATAAAAACTTTCAAAATCAATTAGTATTCTTAACTCTCTAAAAAGATTCAAGTTGATTCTGGAACATTGCACGTGTGCATTATAAAAATTAAGTCTCTGTGTTTTGCTACTCAAGATGTTCCATTGTAAAATAATTTGTTTGTGATCCAATTCTTTGAAATAGTTTACATCATAACTGTATGATTTCAACGTTTCAATTTCTAAGTATATATGATCTAAGCATTGCGAACCTCTAGTTGATTCCTTTATAATCTGCTTGAGATCATGATTAGAAAAAAATTGATTATTTCAGAGTTATGTAACATATTAAAATCACCTACCACCACATTATAGCCATGACAGTCAAAAATAGATTGAAAAGAATTGGTAAATGATTGATCATCATATAAAGATTATCGATTTGTATAGATAAAAAATCAATGATAGCATTATCTTGACAAGTATGTAAAATTTTCTCAAATAATACAGATTTACTATAAATGAGTACTCCTCCACCTCTTTTATCCAGCGATTTGTTGTAGAGGTATTTAGCGGGGTAGCTATCTAGTTCGTGATGTTTCACCCTTCCTACATATAATTGGTAGCTGCTGTTGAGATCCGTTCGTATGATCAATCGCCGACCTTTTCCCGATGGTTGTTGTGAGAAGTCTAAGTGGAATGATCACATATGTATTGTACACAATGTTGCATGGAAAATTCATAGTTAGTCCAAATTGACCGTGCTCTAGATGGAAACAAAACGAAATATAGTCAACAAAATTGAATGTCTTATACACAAGTAATTATCAATTCACAGTTAACAAAACAGTCCGTGCCATAGACGGCAGCAAAACGAAATATTGTCAACACAAGTAATAATCCATTCACAAACGTCTGAATTGTGATGAATACATGTAACCGATTGAAAATGTATGATGATATAAATAAAGTCACTGGTAAATGTTGTCACTGATGATGGATAGAATAAAATAGTGTAAAAACTTCAATGAAAAAACTTCACAAATAATTAATCCACTGTTTGTGATGGTTTTAACTTATTTAATTATAATAATCCATTGAACTATAGAATTTGTGAATTTGATTGAAGAACATCTGATGTCCTGATGCGTGAAATCATATCTGAATGCAAAGAAAAACTATTGAACCACATATACACTATAATCCACCGCATGTTCCCTGCGTATTGCACGCGGGTGTGTATATTTAATAAACAAAACCCTATTAATTACAATTAAAATTGTAGTTCAAGAAATCTCAATTTAAACTGCTTGAAACTAACAGAGATTGCTTCTAAAATCATGGTAAAGAGAAATATTGTGTAAAAACATAGTTAGATTATTTGATCTTCAAGAGAACTATATTTGTCAAAATTGAAAATCGTCGGGTTGTAACGCGGAGTCGTGCGTTACATACACTCCCACCGACAATGAAAATTAGTACACAATGAAGGGGGCTAACCTTACAGAATGTGTTATGGCTCTGCTGTAACGAGTAAACACTGATATTGGCTCGGTCGACACCGAATCTGTTTCCTCTATCTCTCGCGGCGGCGTGACGGCGTCATTTGGCTCTGTTGCTAGTGAGATGTCGGGCGTCAGCCCGTGGTCTGCAAAACTGTCAAGAAGTAGTATAGTCGTCTCACCGCCACCTGATAGGTCATCATCATGGAAAACCGGGTCATTTGGATCAACGTCGGCCGGGGATAATCTTTGTTTGGAGACAGCTTCAGTTTTACAATTATTCTCAATAATTATGTAATTCTGACGTCGATCTAACACAGGATAAGGACCACGCTTCGGTTTGGTTAGAATCCTGTTATTCATGTCGTTGTTGATGAAGAACCACTGCAGATATCACAATTTTTTGCGTTTATTAATTGGACCATGTTGCTGACATGTAGGAGAGATCGTTCATCGTTCTCGCAGTTTCGGAGCGTGATCGGACTAATTCGCCTGGCAGCCGTAGACAGTCGCCAAATACCATTTCTGCGGAGCTACATTTGATCGGCTCTCGAGTTCTTGTACGCATTGACAGGAAAACTTTCGGCAAAACCACAAGCCAATTTACTTTTGGGCTAATCTTGAGCGCCGCTTTCAGTTCCCGGTGTAACCTTTCAACGAAACCATTTGCTCTAGGATTACGAGCCGCGGTGACGGAGTGTTTGACACCATAATATTTCAGTAGAACAGCAAACTCTTCACCGAGAAACTAGGCGCCACGATCGGTTGTCACTTCAGCAAGAGCACAAAACCGAGCGTACCAATTGAACTCTAAAGCATAACTGACAGTGTTTTGCTTCATGTATGGCAGTGGTATGGTCTCATATTATCGAGTGGTGCGATCCCGTATTGACAGTAAATAGCGTATATTGTTCACGGCAGGTAAGGTTACCAGAGCAACGTGTATTTGCGTAAACGGTATTTTGGGAACTTGGATGACTTGTGGCGCCGTTTTTTTGTGTGTCGCGTCACTTTGCCTTTTTAACATTCTAGACATTGTTTTGAACACTTCTTGACATCTCGCCGCTTGCCAGGCCAAAAATAAGTTCTGGATGAAATTTCCACGGAGGCTTGGCAAGATGGATGGCTCATTGAATGGTTAACCTCGAAGATCTTGTGACGGAATTTTTCAGGTACAAACGGCCGAGGGCCCACACCAGTTATTTCACACTGCAGCAGAGTTCCATCATAATCAAGTGTTTCTAGACTTTTGACGTCAAATGTACGAAATGATGAGTCATTTTTCTTTGATGCTTGCAATTCCTAAGTACTTATGGATGAAGGACACAGGATAGAGACACAGAGTTCTGCAGGACGGCTCAGAGATTCTGCGACTACGTTTTCTGATTCTTTGACCTTATTGACTTCATATTCATACTCGTGTATTCGTGTAAGTTGCTAGTTGACAAGTCGTGAATATAAATACTCTTTCTTTCCTCTGAGCATCGGAAGTAGAGGAAGGTGGTCGGTGTAGATCTTAAACTTTCGGCCATCTAGATAGGTGTGGCAGTGTAGGATCGACCGATAGATTGCGAGTAACTGTTCCCTAATGTATCATATCGAGTCTCGCGAGGTTGTAGTTTTTGCGAGAACAACGCGATAGGTCGGTTTACGCCATTGATGGACTGTTGAACTACTGTGCCTGTGGCAACGTCGGATGCGTCAGTGATCAATTCAAAATGTTGAGACCTATCAGGTGAATGAAGCATGGTCGCTTTGCATAAAGCCCTATGGCATCCTTGTAAGCCTGTATATCGTCCACGTTAAGTTAAATCAGTTGTTATTTCTTGACAAAACGGCTTTCGGTCAGAAGATATTTGTGAAGAGGTGCCAGAATCTTGGCAAGGGAAGGTACGAATCGGGAGTAGTAGTTCATCTTGCCGAAGAATCATCGTAACGCTCGAACGTAACGCTTTGGCGCGAGTCGTGTTTTTTCGCGCTGATGATAGCATCTGTTTGTCGGCAGTGCGTATTTCTCGTGTTTTTGGACGTATAATGAGGTGGAAATGCTCAAGTAAGTCACGTCTAATGATGTTTCTTGTCGTGTTGGAAATGATGAACGGATTTTGAGTTAGAGAACGCGATTTTGTGTACTCGTAAACCAAACGTCGCTAAGCTGGAGCCATTGGCACAGGTAAGACTGCTGGTGTTGACTGAGTGGGTGTGTTCGAAATAAATGTGGCGGAGTAAGCTGACATCTGATACAGTGTCTATGAGAAATAATTCGCCAGAGTTTGCGTCACGGATGAGGAAAGATGTTGATAGTGACAACTGACGATGGGAATGGTTGCAGGCATATGGTCGTTTGAGGCATGACTTGACTGGAGCCGCCGTTTAAAGACAATAGTTTGTTTGTGATCTACCGCGAAAGCAACGTGCTTCGAGCCATCAGACGTCGGGCAGCCAACAATTTCTGGGGTGATCAGCCTCTACTGCCGCAGAGCAGACTGACACCAGCAGTTTTTCGAACCCTCCATGGGCGGATTATCCTGAGTTGTCGAAGGTGACCGCGCCCATTTGAACGTCGCGTTTGTGCGCGGGAATATGCAGCCATTTCTGAGGTTATTCGGACACCACTCCGCCAGTAGCTGTGGAACTGTGGCCTGGCCACTGAACGTCGACCTCCTGTTGCTGTTACGGGACGGTAGTCGGAGTTGGTCACGCCTGCTCTGGTCGCGTCTATAGTGGACGGCATCAACCGAGGCTGAATCTTGCCTGACGGGGAGGCTCTCGATCAGGCTGATGAAGCGCTCATTGGTGACATTAGTTTGGGCGTATGAGGATGTGGATTGAGGCTCGGACAGGCGTGAAGTAATGCAACCTGACCCTGACGCAGATGAGCTGCAGTGGTGTTTCTTCCACCACTTGTCTAGACTTGCCAGCAGTACGTCGACTTGCACTTCAACGGATTCACGCAGAAACATGGCCATCTCTTGGAGTGCCGGAGGAAGCTTCTGAATGAATAGTCGCATCAAGATTTTCTTGGGTAGATTGAATTCAGAGGCTTTCAGCTCCATATTCCTAAATAGCTCGGAAGGCGTGTGGCTAACTAGGGAAATATGGCTCATCAAGTCTGTAAGCCTGTCTTCCCGATCTGGTGTCAGGCGCTGCTTGACAGCGCGTTGCAGGCTCTGCCATGGCTGCGAACATGTTCCTTCAGTATTTTGATGCAGGATATCTTTTATTCCGCGTCTGAAAGACTTTGGGATTGTCTCCCAAGCCCTCAAAAATATTGAGCCCTTGTCTGTTATATGAGACACCTTGCCCATAAAGTAACATCGTCGATCCACTCGTCAAGGAAGTCTTGATCGAATTGGCATATCTTATACTGGGTCTATGTGGTGCGGCTTGTTGTTGGGCTCGCCACCGGGCTTCCTGCATTTCCTGAGATGGACGTCATCTTGTGTGTGCTGTCAAGTATAGATGGCAATGTTACATCGTACTCACTCGTCATCGTGTGGCTGTCTTTAAGAATTGTGATCTCGAGAGGGTGGTTCGCTGTGATTTGTGGCTCAGGATTTTTTTTCGTGTGTTTCCCTGCTTTACCGGATTCACACTTCCGTGGCATTCATCCGAAGTCCTTTGGCTAGTGGGAAGGCCTAGCGCCTGATTGGTATTCTCATGGGATTGTGTTGCTTATTAATTCTTTATTGGCTGTGAGTTCGACTTTACCCGGGGCACCATTTATGTAGGAGGTTTTTTAGTTCTTGTTAGAGGTTTTGCAGGGTAGCTGTCTATTTAGTGATGCTATACCATTCCTACATATGCCGTGCTTATGACTAGTTCCCGATCGTTTTCCGAAGTGAGATGTGAGAAGGCTAAGTCGAATCATTATACATTTATTGAATATAATGTTGCAAAGTAAATAAAAATTCACTGTTAATCCAAGTAGACCGTGCCCTAGACGGCAACAAAATAATATATTGTCAAAACAATTGACTGACTTGTATAAAAGTAATCACAATAAACACAATGAATATGTCCACAATGTCTCGGCAGAAATGAAATTTTCAGATGAGTGAAAAGTGGTGCAAAATATATAAAAATAGAATGTCTTGGCTAAATCAGTAATAAATTAATGTAAATGAGTGAAAAAAGAAAAGAAGATATCAATCCAGAATGCCTTAGCAGAGTTTTTGATCGTTGTCACATAAATCCACTGCATGTGACCAACGTATTGCGCGCGGGTGTGTTTTATTATTAAACAAAACCCTATTGTTAACACCCTCAGCTTCAAGTAAATGCCGTACGACGTTACAAAGTCAGTTAGGTGCCAAAGATGGCTGAGTTAGTACAGTTGAGAGGCCCTTAATAGTGCCGGTGTTGCGTTAATCGGCAAATGCTGAGAAGGCCAGTTAGTGTAAAAGTATCTAGAAGTAATCCTGGACACTTGAGAACAGCTCTGGTTGACTTGGGTTGTTGTTCCTTCTGTTGTGGCGTTGACATTCGTGGCGAGTGAGTAGCTGAGTAATCTCGTTGAAGTTCTGCAGTAACCGGCTCGCTGAAAGGATCAACTGTAGATGTTGATCCGTCTCTCTAGTTGGACAGCAACAAAATTAGCGTGACTAAAATTGCCAATGTGTGTGAAGGAAGCCCAAATATTCCATCTTCAAAAGAATAACTCATTATCATGTATTAATTTGATAAATTTTCCTTTTATCAAAACAAAAATAAAAAGTTATCTTGTATCGCCCCGGCTAAAAGGAAGTTCTGTGCGACGTTTCTAAGAAGAACATTAATGCTGCTCATCATCATGCACAGCCATGCAAAAGCCAAAATTGACTAATATTTCCCTGCCATATAACCATAAGTGGTTTGTGGTTATATGTAAAATATAAAAGGACACAACGTCGCCAATTCCTATTCGGAGTTTTCCTTCTCATAGATAGTCTGCCAACCAAGGCTGATGAGCACTATCTGTCCAGATGCCAGTGGCCAATATTTTCTTAAGCAGCCGAAACTTGTCCTTCGCCTCGGGCAAACTTAGAAGACGAATAATGAAACGGAGTAAGTTGTTACTATGCGTGGCTCTTAACATAGCCGGGAAAACATTCTCCGCCGAATGCTGGAAGAGTTTATGAGAGTTTGCAGCTATGGGTGTCCAAATGTGTTTCTAGACACTAGTTCTGTCTGTTTCTGTCTTTCGGCGGGCGATTCTCTGAGTAGAAGCACCTGCATAAATATAATTTTTGAATCAGAATGTGTTAGTTGCTGTTAGAAAGCCTAGGCTAGTTTTGTTGAAGGTCTGTGGCAAAAGCAATTTGGCTGGCATATGTAGAAATTCAATTAATTGATGATCGATTACGTATGACTGGATGCGCAGCAATCAGAAGATTGGCGTGACTGAGGGCTAGCCGAATTAGTGAAACTGCGTGTTAAACTAAAATAGAACAGTGAGCGTAGATGATCAGCACGGACAAGAAATTGAAAGCCATCACACGAGGCGAGCAGAGCAGAAATTGTTTTGCTTGGTAACTGCTTCGTGCTTATATAGAAGCAGAGTCGCGCGCAATCGGTCAATGGGAGTTCTGCGCGTTTTCTTTGATCCAATTTATTACAGTTTGAATTTAATTTTGACAATGTGTCGGGGAAATAATCTGAGCTGCTACATTACTTTTCTCTCTGGGAAAAAGAGAAGGAAAAAATTTTTAAAATCCTCTTGGCGAGGCTTAATTAGTACTGTAGGATGGCGTGAAAACCCAGTAGTGAAACTATTTATATTTCTGCCCATAGTTAATCAAGAATATATAGTAATGCTGGGCTGGTACATACTCGTTAATTACTTAAACAATGATATGATGTCAAATAACCACTAGTAATTTCTACAGTTATTGTAAGCTTTAGTGGCCGGTCATACTACGTGAATTGAAATAGAGCAGTGTGATAGGTTTTGAGAGCCGCAGCGTGACAATTGAAAGGTGGATTGCAACTAAAAGCGCCAGGTCTAAGTTGTAACAGATGAAGTTGCGGCATGCATGAAAATGGCCTATATCATGATATGAAACCGGTGACTACTTAGTATTACTTCACAAAGCGTTAGCACTAAGGAGCTGGTCATATCGAAATAAGTAAATATGGGCTGAGGCGAGAGCTATACGTTGCAACAATACAGTGTATGAAAATGCATTAAAATAAAATGTTAAGAACAAAAGTGTACTCAAAAATTGCTGGAGAAATGGCATAATACCGAAGAACTATTCACAAAAGCTACAAAATTATTAACCAAGAACAGCTGGATTTACCACTTGAGACATGTGAGTATGAGACAAATAATGAATTATGTGGATCCATGGAGATCAAGTTACGTAAAATAGGGCGCAAGTGTTGCGCAAAATATTAACATTTGATATGTAGAATATCGAAAAATTAATAGAAAACGTATTTACGTAATGCCAAACAATTTATTACTAGGTTGTGATTGTAGGCAGGTAGTGCCTGAAACGCATGTAGAAGTTTGTATGTCGCCAGGATCAGGCAGTTCGGTAATAGTTTTCAATCTGTCTATATTTACCGATGTAAGTGTCGTACCTTGCATGATAAGGACGTGTTTTGACTTTCTAAGCAAAATTGGGTAAGGAAAACGATACTTTGGTTGCAATGGTGCAACAGAAGCGTCGTTACCAACGAATACTTTTATTGCAGCTATGGAGCTGCGGATGAACAAAGACTAGCCCAGAAGCATGTCTCGGCTGCTTTGCAGACGCGTTACTAAATTGAAGACGAAGGCGAAAAGCTTCGACTTGTGGGCCATCCTTTGCGGGTAGTAAACTTGGGAGCTGACTAAGCAGGCGTAGGTCCATGCCGAACAAGATTTGTGACGCAGAGGTTCTAATGAATTAATGTATACGGGAATGTATAGCAAGTCGGACAATAGGTAATTCATTGACGAAGTTTCCATTAATGGACGAGGATGCTAAAGCTGCTTTGAGTTCCTTATTGCAGTTGTTAGACAGTCGTCTGGCGTAAAGTACATTCCATGATCCGCAAAATAGTTTTGAAATGATCAGATGAGAAGCAAGTACTTCTATTAGTAACGACCTTGTTGGGAAAACCGTAATGTGCTATCCTTGCTGGAATAAAATCCTTAGTGACTTTATCTGCAGATATGGTGCCGAGAGTTAAAGCCGCAGGCCATCGGGTAAATCTATCAATCATAGTTAGGAGGTAGCTAAAACCTTGAACCTGAGTCAGATAAACTATGTTGATGTGGACGATGGCTAGGCGTGAAGTATTTGGGAAATTTTTTAACTTTAGAATAGAATAGAATAGAATATCTTTATTTGGATTCAAACCACACATGTTCCATCAAATAATAAAATTAGAAAATGTACAATATAAAAAGATATCACATCACATATATATGTGCAATTAGTTGTACTGTACAATTTATCAGCATCAGAAAGTTCAGCTGTAAACAGTGATAGATTCTTCATCAAAATTAGGAAAATTTAAGTTATAATTCGAGTATAACATTTGTAAGAAAAAAAGGAACCATGACTAATAATTGATTGTGTGCATTGTTGATTAACAAGATGATATAATGCATAACATTTCAGTTTTAATAATACAAAATTTGAAGATAGAATCTCGAGAAATTATGTTGCTGAAAAACAATTAATCCTGTCTTTTATTTAACCATGAGAAAGTATTATCATAATCAAAATTAAAAATATCAGCAGAATTGAACACTTTTTCTAGTTCGGTAGATAAAAATTTAAAAGACATTTTAGTTGGAGGCGTTTCTCTAAGCCCCTTTGGCAATTGATTGTAAATTTTGTAAATTTTTGAAAAAGAGAATAGCTTGCTCGCAACATTCCCCACCAATGGTGGAGATATTGCAAAATGACCAGATCTAGTTCCAATTTCATGACTCTTTCTTATTGGATTCATATAGGCACCAGTCCACTGGTTCAAATGGAAAACTTTTATGCAATAGCACATTCTCCGAAACCATAAAGGATGCAGTGATACAAACTGTAATCTAGTGGCGTATATAGTGCTGGAGATAGGACTAATTTGTTTCACAACTTTTCTTTGTACAGCTTCTATCTTATTAGACAAACCCTTTTTTAAGGGATTCCAAGTAGCGGCAGCATATTCTAGTATCGGTCTAATCCATATTTTTTTTTAGAATATAGAATATCTTTAAGATTCAAACCACACATATTCCATCAAATAATAAAATTGGAAATTGTACACATATATATTAAAATAATTATCACTAATTTCACAATAATTGTGCAATTAATCTCATGTAGATAGGTATATCTCAATTAGTTGTACAATACAATATATCAATATCAGAAAGTTCGACTGAAAAGAATAATATATACATCATCAAATTAGGAACAATTAAGGTATAATTCGAGTGTAACATTATGCAAAAATTGAGAACCATGACTAGCAATTGATTGTATGTAATGTTAACTAATTTGAGGATATAGTGCATAACATTTCAATTATAATAATACAAAACTTGGAAATAAAAATCTCAATAAAATCTGTTTTCATGATAACAATTATCCTTGTCTTTTATTCAACCATGAGAAAGTATTATCATAATCAAAAAAATAAAAGATATCAGCAGGATTGCAGTATTCTTTTTTCAAGTTCAGTAGATAAAGTTTTAATAGACATCTTAGATGGAGGCATTTCTCTAAGCCCCTTCGGCAATTGGTTATAAATTTTGTAGATTTTTTGAGAAAGAGAATAACTTGCTCAAGCTACATTCCCCACAAAAGGAGGAGATATTGCCATATGTCCAGATCTAGTTCCAATTTCATGACTCTTTCTTATCGGAGTCATATAGGCACCAGTCCACTGGTTCAGATGGAAAACTTTTATACAATAACACACTCCGAAACTACAGAGATTGCAATGACGCAAACTGTAATCTAGAGGCGTATATAGTGCAAGAAATAGGACTAATATGTTTCAAAACTTTTCTTTGTACAGCTTCTATCTTATTAGACAAACTCCTTTTTTAAGGGATTCCAGGTAGCGACAGCATATTCTAGTACCGGTCTAATCCATATTATATACATTTGAAGTTTTATATCATTTGATAAAATATTTCGATTTATTAGTGCCCATCTTTTCTTGGCACTGCCTACTATACTTTCAATATGTCTCTCAGCAGAAGCTGTACATTGAATAGTTATGCCTAAATCCTTAATTTCTTGCATAAGTTTAATCTCAAACACATCATTAATAACTAGCATCATGAAAATAAACATAATGAAAGTTTGTTCTGTTCCCCATTTTTTAAAGCTTTCGTCTCTTTATTGTTTATTCTCAGCCCTAGTGTAAACAAATATTTACTCAAATCATACAAATCTAAAGTCACATAATATTTTTGGAGAATTCGACATTCTTTGGATCAATTGGGAAGATTATTTTTAAATCATCAGCGAATTTGCAAACTCGACCGTTAAGGATCTTAGTTTCCAAATTTGCTAATACAATTTTAAATAAAATTGGCCCAAAACTTGATCCCTGTGGACTCCACTCGTTACTCGTTTTGATTTTGATATCAAATCGTTTACTTTGAATACTCATTCTTCGATTATATAGATAGTATTTAAGTAATCTAAAAATATTCGGATCAATATTCAACAAACTAATCGCATTCAAAATCGCATCAAAAGATATAGAGTCAAAAAGCTTTTGAGATATCTATAAATACAATTAATGCATATAACTTATTCTCGTCTAATGTGATTACATGTTTCCACATGGAAAAAGCATATTAGTAGTTGTCGATCTACCTTTCGTAAAGCCATGTTGACATAAGTCAAAATCAGCACGGTAACATACGTTCTAAATGCATCTAGTATCAATCGTTCTATTATCTTCAAAAACGAAGGGATAATAGAGATTAGACTCTATAAATCACTGGCGCACTTTGGCTTACTTACTTTGGCAATGGTTTAGCTACTATTGTTAGAATATCGATTGGTATTTTTCCATCCTTCAAAATTCTGTTTACATGATTGCGGAACGCATTCATAAAATTTAGAGGTAATTGAAGTAGGCTATCAATCGGTATACCAAGATGAACTTTTTTTAAATTTTATTTTCAACAGTACTTTTATCAATTAATCACTGTCGATAACAAGTCCTAGATCCTGGTTTCCCGAAGGATCAGGTAGATCAATGTAATTGCTTTCGTTCTGTGTATTACATAACAATTTGCCAAATACTTCATCCAATTCACAGAGAAATTCATACTCAGTTTTACCCACAGGTAATATAAGCTTTAATTTTTCCTTATATTTACTGTAGTCTGTGTGTAGTTTGTATCCTAGTCTAGGATTGCTCTTCAATTGGCCAAAATAATTCTCTCAGATCTTTGACGGATTATCAGCAGTGATGAATTAATTTCTTTATCAACCAATTCTAACCTCATTTTTTTAGTACTATTGATAAGACTACATTTCATTATATTATCTCGTTTGATTCTTAGCTTACATAACTTCCTATTGAATCTCTTGGGTATAACATCCGTAAATGTAGATGCCCTAAACATATCAGATAATAACAATGAAACAGAAGAAACAAATTCGTCATTGTTCATGATAAAAATACATTCATAATCAATAGATAAGCTTAATTCTCTAAAAAGATTCCAGTTGAACTTAGAATGAATATGCCGTGTGATAATCTTTCTGGCATATAGCACATTCGAAGGCTTATACCTTAGCGTTCTGCCTGAGTCTATGACCCCAGAAACGATCTATAATAAGTTTAACAGTCGCCTTTCTCCCTGGATGAAAACTAGAGTGGACGGAAACCAAAAACATTCCTCTGAAGACTGATGGTCAGAACTGGCTTTTGGGACTGCGTGCCAATGAAGTAAACAATGGGTAAACGTTCCCAGAGTTGGTATGGGAACTTGGTTGGATCACAAGCTACTGAGCTTTGAATATAAATTTAACCACGCTGTCCTGTTCGCAGGAGGGACGGCGTTAGTGCAGGATCACTGAGAGTCACGAAGTTCATTGAAATGGCGAAGACAAAAGTGGCTTGGAAAGTGCATCTGCAATAATTTTTTGTTCGTATTTAACATGAAAGAAGTCGATTTGCCATTCACTCAGATGTGACAGCTGTCTTTCTATTCTGGAAGTTTACTTTGCGACGGTTGAAGTTCAATAACGTAGAACGCTAACTTTTAGGAGGTTTTGTACCTAATTTAAGAGGTTCTGTGAGCTAGTTGTCTATTTAGTGCGAAATTATCCTCCTATATAATATCTGGTAGCTGTTATTAGGATCCGCGTTCAGGATTAATCCATGTCCCTTTCCCGAAGGGTGATGTGAGAAACTCATCCATTTTCATTCTTTTATTGCAAATGGTGTAGCTAAGCATGCATCAATTCGCAGTTAAACGAAATGGACCGTGCTCTAGACGGCAACAAAACGATATATTGTCAACATAATTGAATGCCTTATATACAAGTAATTAGCAGGAACACAGACGTCTGAATCGTGATGAATACACGTAAATAATTGAAAATATATGATGATATAAATCCAGATTAATTAGCAATTTAGTTTAAAGTCACTAGTAAATATTGTCACTGATAATTGATGGATAAAAATCGTGTAAAACATTCAAAAAAAGCTTCACAAATAATAATTCCATTGTTTGCTAGGTTATGAATTGTAAAATACAAAAATCCATTGAACTATAGAGTTTCGGATAATAAATTGAGTAACACCTGATGTCATGATTAGTTGAATCATAATTGAACTGGTCGCAGTTGTATAAAAACTGTTTAAGACACGTAAACTAAGTAAATCCAATTTATAACTCAGAGACAAATAAATCCGCCGCATGTTACCTGCGTATTGCGCGGGGGTCAGTATATTTATTAAACAAAACCATATTAATTACAATTACAATTGCAGTTCCAAAAATCTCAATTATAACTGCTTGAAACTAACAGAGATTGTTTATAAAAGCACAGTTAAGAGAATTATTGTGTAAAAACAGAGTTAGATTAATTTAAAATCGTTGGGTTGTAACGCGGAGTCGCGTGTTATAAATTAATGGTTCATTATCTGTAAAAACAACAAATCTGCTGTTGCCAATGTTGCTGATGAAGTTGTGCACTGCATCGTGGATCGTGAGGAGTTCTCGACCGAAAGTGTCGTATCTAGCTTCTATTAGTTGCAGAAAACGCGAGTAAAATCTGAATGGATTCCGAACTCCGTTGATATCTTGTTCCAAAGTGGCTCCAGTGACAAATTCAAAAGCATCGGTTGTGAGTAGAAAAGGTCGTTTGAGGTATGGATGAGTTAGCATTGTGGCATTTGCTAACAAGTTGATGGCGAGATGAAGTAATTCCTCGTCTTCAGATGACAAAGAAATAGTGGAACCTCTGCTAAGTCTTTTTCGATTCCGCAGGTGCCTAAATAAGGGATGAATTTGATTTGAAAGGCCGGAAAGGAACTTGCGATAGTAGTGGAGAACTCCCAAAAATTTCTGTAATTCCTTTAAAGTCTTGGGTAACGCGATATTCTTGATTGAATTAGCCTTAGACGGTAAAGGTTGTAAAATCTGAGGTGTAATAAGATGCCATAGGAAACCATCGGATGTAGTTGCAATTTGTGTTTTGTCACAATTGATCTTGAGTCTGTGATTTGATAAGTGTGATAGGACATATAGTAGTTGCTTAGCATGAGAGTCTAGATATGGACTAAAAACCATTGTGCCATAAAGATATGACATACAGTAATCGGCGTCATCGTAGAAAACTTCGTCCATGAATCTCTGAATTGTCTGAGTGGCACATTTGAAGGTATTCCAAAAGCCTAAAGGTTTGATGACCGCAGTTTCTTTAATATCTTCTGCGCTACGGGAATGTGGTGGTAGGCTTGTCTGAGGTCAATCACTGAAAAGTAATTACTACTGCTGAGTTTTTTTAAGCAATGTGTTTATATTCGAAATGGGGTATGCATCGGATTTAGTGAGCGTATTGAGCTTGCAATAATTTTGACAGGCTCTTTATAACCCGTTGGATTTAAAGACTAATTGCAATGGTGAAGCTCATGAACATTTTGATGATCTATTGATTCTCTCTTCCAACAGTCTTGAAAAACCCTCTTGGGCAGCTTTCAGTATAGCAGGGGGTAACAGTTTTTTTAGTGCGATAGGTTGCCCTATCGTGACGATATGCTGTATCGTTTTGTAGACAAGTAGCTCTAAATGGCTGAGATCGAACAAATACTTGCGTTTATCAAAATCTGCTTTTACTGGTTGAACATAAATTTAACGCAGAATATGGTACAAAATCACGTAGACGAGAAAATAAATTTTGAACGAATGAACGACAGAATGCTTTGACTCATAATGATTCAAAATTTCTGTCAAAAATTATGCAGTTTTGAAAAGATAGGATGATTCTGTGGCAAAAATCTACGTATTAGATATGCTACTGTCAGTTTTTGATACACACCCAATATTCTCGTCCAAAAACGAGAAAAATTTAATTCAAAAGTTTGCTTAATGGGTTGTATTATCAATACATGTTGTAACAGTAGCACTGCTCTCCAATCCTGGCACGGTCGCCAATTGTAAAGCCCCGGCTAAAAGGAAGTGACGTTCGACGTTACTAAGAAGACCAATAAGGAAATGGAGTAAGCAGTTCCTGTGAGTGGCCCTTAACAGGCCGAGAAAACATTCACTGACAAATCCCGTGAGAAATTATGAGAGTTTTCAGACATTAGCTCTTTTTTTTGTTGTCCATTCGCCAGTGATCCTCTGAGTAAATGCACCTGAATAAGTAGAATTGTCGAAGCAGAATGTGTTTGTTGATGTTAGAAGATCTAGACTAGTCTTGTTGAAGATCTGCGGCAATATCGCGTTGGCTGGCAAACGTAGAAATCCTATTAATAAATGACCAATTACATATGACTTGATACGCAGTAAAAAGAAGATTGGCATGAATGAAAACTAAGCGAATAAGTGACACAGCGCGGTAAACGCAAACAGAACAACCGGCATAGATGAACAGCGCAGCCAGAAAATTGACAGCAATGACATGTAGCGCGCAGAGCAGAAAATTTGTTTCGTGTTAATTGCATCGTGATTATTTAGATGCGCAGTCACACGCAATTGATCATGTATTAACAAAACGGTTGACCTTGCTAAAACTTAATATTCCTTAAAAAAGTAAAAGACACAAAATAAGTAGTTTTGTATGTATGGAACAACTTGTAATCACTGTGTTCTGTCTATTTCATATAGAAAAATATCAATACAATAGTAGATTATTTCTATATCGGCAGTCAATAATTTAAACTTGATCTTATCCGGTGCTGTTTCTCGTAATAAATCTCGTAATCGATTATATATCTAGAAAATGTAGAAGCATAAAACAATTTACTTGTAAGCTTATAAGGATGAAAAATATTGCGAAACTGGATTATTCAAATAACCTTGCCTATATTCTAACTAACACAGATTGAATTCCAGGTGTTTTGTTACATGAAAATATTTCGGCGGCAGTTGACAGCCGCTTTCTTCAGTTCTCCCATCATCAAACAATTTACTAAATAAACTAATGAAGCAAGCGTGATATATCTTAGCCATGATATTATACTTTAATCTGTGTTTTCGTATACATACCAATACATGTTATGTCCATTCAAATAAGTGAAACAATAGTGACTAAATTTGAAGTTGCCATTTACATTCGATATATTATTTATTTCATACTCACATTTTCGTCGAGGGGGGATGGAGGGAGCCAAATAAGTCAGATACACTCATCATAACATCATGCCATGGCAAGTGACAAAATTATTAATCAGAAGAGCCATGCACGTGCAAAATTTCACTCAAACCACTCACATTGAACTTATCATAGGTTTTCTTTAATAAAAAGTTTTGTTATTTTGTAACACGCGGCTCCGCGTTACAACCCAACGATGTTGAATTTTGATAAATATAGTGCTATTTAAGTTCAAATAATCTAACTCTGTTTTTACACAATATTTCTCTTAACTGTGATTTTAGAAACAATCTCTGTTTGTTTCAAGCAGTTTTAATTGAAATTTCTTGAACTGCAATTTTAATTGTAATTAATAGGGTTTTGTTTAATAAATAAAAGATATCCGTGCGCAATACTCAGGTAACATGCGGCGGATTTACTTGTCTCTGTGTTCAAACATCGGATTTACTTAATTTACTTGCCTTAACCATTTTTTATACAACTGCTGACATTTCAGTTATGATTCCACTAATCATGACATCAGGTGTTTCTAAATCTTTTATCCGAAACTCTATAGTTCAATGGATTTTTGTATTTTATCATTCAAAACCTAGCAAACAGTGGAATTATTATTTGTGGTGCTTTTTATGACGGTTTTACACGATTTCTATCCATCAATTATCAGTGACAATATTTATTGTGTTTCTTCTCATAAATTATCAGTGACTTTAAACTAAATTTCTAATCAGTCTGGATTTATATCATCGTACTTTTTCAATTACTTACATGTATTCATCACGATTCAGACGTTTGCGTTCCTGATAATTACTTGTGTATAAGACATTCAATTGTGTTGACAATATATCCTTTTGTTGCCGTCTAGAGAACGGTCCGTTTTGCTTAAAAGTGAATTGATTTATGCTTAGCTGCACCACATGCAATAAACGTCTGAAAATGAATGAGTTTTCTTACTTCAACCTTCGGAAAAAGGTTAGGGACTGATCAAGGAAAGGGTGGAGATAACGACCATCATGAAAATGTAGGAAATCATTACTAAAAAGACAGCTGTCCCGCTATCACTATAACTACAACACATCCTACATGAATGGTGCCCCGTTTTTTCGAACTCACAGCCAACACAGAATTAATTAGCATCTAGCTTTTAAGAACATCACGCACTTTGGATGAGTTACACACAAGAAAGTAAATCCTAAGACGCAAATCACAGCAAAACACCCTCTCGAGGTCACAATGCTCGAAGACAGCCGCACGATTACGGGTGAGGACGATGTAACACTGCCATCTATTCTCGACAACTCTCACACACATAAGATGACGTCCAGCTCAGGAAATGCAGGAAACACGGTGGTGAGCCCAGCAACAGGCCGCATCAACACATGGACACAGTAAAAAATATGCCAATTCGATCCAGACTACCTTGACGAGTGGGTCGACGATGATACTTTATTGGCCAAGGTGTCCAATATAACAGACGAGGGTTCAATATTTTTGAGGGCTTGGGAGACAATCCTAATGTCTTTCAGACGCGAACTTAAAGACATTCTGCATCAATACACTGAGGGAACATGTGCGCAACCAAAAAAGAGCGTGTAACGCGTCGTCAAGCAGCGCTTGACACCAGATCGAGAAGGCAGGCTTAGAGAATTGACAAGCCAGATGTCCCTAGGTAGCCGCACGCCTTCTGAGCTATTTAGGGAGATGGAGCAGAAAGCCTTGGAATTCAACCTGCCCAAGGAAATCGTAATGCGACTTTTCATACAGAAGCTCCCGCCGGCACTACAAGAGATGGCCACGTTCCTGCGCGAATCCCTCGAAGTACAAGACGACGTTCTGCCGGCACGTCTAGACAAGTGGTGGAAGAAACACCACAACAGCTCACCCGCCCCAGAGAAAGGTTAAATCACCTCACGACTGTCCGAATCACAATCCACCGCATCATCAGCCGGAACAAATGTCACGAATGAGCGCCTCATCAGCCTGCTCGAGAACCTCACCGTCAGGCCAAATTTGGCCTCAGTCGATGCCGTCCATAATAGACACGACCAGAGCAGGCGTGACCAGCGTCGACCACCGTCCCGGAATAGCGCCAGGAGGTCGACGTCGAGAGGCCGGGCCACAGTTCCATACAGCTAATTCATCCAGTTCCTCATGTACCGCAACTGGACGATGTTCTGAAACGTCATAAAGAAATTTTCAAACCTATCTCCTTCATGCCCAATCTAAAGAGGAAGCGTTCCATCACAGCCAATCGCATCATCTTATCGAAACCACTTCCTCATCATCGACGAGCACGTCCATTGGCACCACACAAACATGAGGCCGCCGAGCAAGAATTCATTCATGGTGTGCGGGGATTATTGTATTCTCAATTCTTGCACACAGTCTGATTCGTACATCCTGCCAAATCCAGCTGACCTACTCAGATCTGCTATCGGTCATGCTGTGTATTCTAAACTTGACCTGGTGAAAGCCTACTATCAAGTACCGATGGACAAAGACTCTGTATCATATACTGCACTCAGATTCACCGGAGGTGGCACTCACGAATATCACTATATGCCTTTCGGTCTCAAGAATGCCTCGCAAACATTCCAACGCGTTATGGACGAAATACTAGATGGTCTACCATTTGTAATTCCATATCTAGACAACATCCTGGTATTCTCCAGCTCAATGACCGATCATATACAACATATTGAGATCCTGCTCACACGTATAGCAGACTATGGCCTCCGACTTCATGGCAACAAATGTGTCTTTGCACAGAAATCAATTGAATTGGTTATCAAATTTCCGAAGAAGGCATGACACCTATACCTACTAAGGTTCGTGCTATTCAAGATCTACAGCCTCCAACCACCGTTCGGGAATTACGACGATTCTTGGGCAAGATGAACTACTATTCTCGATTTGTACCCTGCCTTGCCAAGATTCTGGCACCTCTTCACAAATATCTCGTGCCAGAAAGCCGTTTTGTCAAGAAATCACAACTGATTCAGCTCAACGTGGACGACATGCAGGCTTACGAGAATGCCAAAAGGGCCTTATACAAAGCGACTATGCTACATTCTCCTGATTGGTCTCAACCATTTGAATTGATCACTGACGCATCCGACGTTGCCATAGGCGCAGTACTTCAACAGTACATCAGTGGTATACACCGACCTATCGCCTTCTACTCACAAAAACTACAACCTCGCAAGACGCGAAATGATACAAAAGGAAAAGAGTTACTGGCAATCTACCGGTCGATCCTACACTTCCACACCTATCTGGATGGCCGAAAGTTCAAGATCGACACCGACCACCTTCCTCCACCCCCGATGCTCAGAGGAAAGAAAGAGTATTTATATTCACGACATGTCAACTCACAACTTACACGAATACATGAGTATAAATATGAAGTCACTCATGTCAAAGGATCAGAAAACGTGATCGCAAACTCCCTAAGCCGTTCTGCAGAACTCTGTGCTTCTATCCTGTGTCCTTCACCTATAAGCACTCAGGAATTGCAAGCAGCTCAGCAAGATGATCCATCACTTTGGACATTTGATGTCAATCGCCTGAAAACAATTTATTTTGATGGAACTCCGCTGCAGTGTGAAATAACTGGCGTGGGCCTTCGGCCGGTTATACCTAAAAACTCCGTCACAAGATCTTCGGGGTTTACCATTCAATGAGCCATCTATCTGACGAAGCCTCAGTGGAAATTCTATCCAGAACGTATTTTTGGCCTGCCATGCTGCGAGATGTAAAGATGTGGTCAAAACAATGTCTAGAATGTCAGAAATGCAAAGTGACGAGACACCCCAAAACGGCGCCACAAGTCATCCAAGTGCCCAAAGTCCGGTTCACGCACATACACAACGATCTGGTAACCTTACCTGCCGTGAACAATATACGATATCTACTGTCAATACGGGATTGCACCACTCGATGGTATGAGTCCGTACCACTGCCAGACATGAAGCAAGACACTGTCAGTTAAGCGATCTTGGCGCACAGTTCCTCGGCAAAGAGTTCGCAGCCCTACTGAAATACTATGGTGTCAAACACTCCGTGACCGTGGCTCGCAATCCAAGAGCAAATGGTGTCGTCGAAAGGCCACACCGGGAACTGAAAGCGGCGCTCAAAGCCAACCCAGAAGTAATTTGGCTTGCGGCTTTACCGAAAGTACTACTATCGATGCGTGCAAGACCTCGAGAGCCGATCAAATGTAGTACCGCTGAAATGGTATTTGGCGAATGTCTACGGCTGCCTGGTGAACTAGTCCGATCACGCTCTAAAACTGCGATAACGATGAACGATCTGGCATTTCTGTCTCCACTTCGCAGTAACGCTCAGAATCGACCGATCTGTCCTACACGTCAGCAACATGGTCCAATATATAATCGCAAAGAATTTGATAGCTGCAAATGGTTCTTCGTCAACAAAGACATGGATACCAGGATTCTAGCCAAACCGAAGCGCCGTCCTTATCGTGAGTTAGATCGATGTCAGAATTACATTATTTTGGAGATTAATGGCAAAGCTAAAGCTGTCTCCAAACACAGATTATCCCCGGCCGACGTTGATCCAAATGACCCACTGTTCCGCGATGTTGACCTATCAGGCGGCGAAGAAACGATGATTCCACCTCCAGACAGTTTTGCTGACCACGGAATGACGCCCGACATCTCACCATCAACCGAGCCAACTGACGCCGTCACGCCGCCGCGAGATATAGAGGAACCAGAATCAGTGTCGACAGAGCCAACATCAGTGGTTACTCGTTATGGCAGAGCCATAACACCTCCTGTAAGGTTAGCCCCCTTCATTGTGTACTAATTTTCATTGTCGGGGGGTGTATGTAACACGCGATTCCGCGTTACAACCCAACGATTTTCAATTTTGACAAATATAGTGCTCTTTAAGTTCAAATAATCTAACTCTGTTTTTACACAATATTTATCTTAACTGTGATTTTAGAAACAATCTCTGTTAGTTTCAAGCAGTTTTAATTGAAATTTCTTGAACTGCAATTTTAATTGTAATTAATAGGGTTTTGTTTAATAAATAAAAGACATCCGCGCGCAATACGCAGGTAACATATGGTGGATTTATTTGTCTCTGTGTTCAAACATTGGATTTACTTAATTTACTTGCCTTAACCATTTTTTATACAATTGCTGACATTTCAGTTATGATTCCACTAATCATGACATCAGGTGTTTCTAAATCTTTTATCCGAAACTCTATAATTCAATGGATTTTTGTATTTTATCATTCAAAACCTAGCAAACAGTGGAATTATTATTTGTGGTGCTTTTTATGACGGTTTTACACGATTTCTATCCATTAATTATCAGTGACAATATTTATTGTATTTTCTCATAAATTATCGGTGACTTTAAACTAAATTTCTAATCAGTCTGGATTTATATCATCGTAATTTTTCAATTACTTACATGTATTCATCACGATTCAGACGTTTGCGTTCCTGATAATTATTGTGTATAAGACATTCAATTGTGTTGAACATATATTATCTTATTACCGTCTAGAGCACGGACTTTTTGGATTAACTGTGAATTGATTCATGCATTGCAACATAACATTCCATAAACTTCTGATAACATGGATGAATCTTCTTACATCACCCTTCGGAAAAAGGTCATGGACTAATCATGGATCGGGTAGGGATAAGAACCACCATGGAATTGTAGGAGAAGGATATTATTATTATTAAATAGACAGCTACCCCGCAAGACCTATTACAATAACTGCAAAAACCTCCTACAATATCTTGCTATACCCATGCAATCATTCCAGTTAATAGTGTGTCAAGATTCCACTGCATGACATGCAATATCAGATTTAACAATATATACATAACTGCACGCTTTTCTATGTATGCCTCATCATATCTTGATTCGGCGCATGGTCTCATCGACATATATGAGACTGCAATCATTGCATGGTATTTGATAAATTCTGATGTTTCTAAATGTTTAATAGTTTATTTTCGTTTATGGTGTCTAATATCCAGGGTGAGGGACCGTTTTTAAACGGTCATTATATTGTAATTTAAAGCTTTTGATTTTACTTTCCTACTTATTTTGGAGTCCTGTAGCTCCATGATTTTATGGTCTTCCTTTCCTTTATCAACTTTTATGTACCTCAAATTGGGATTAAATTTTCTTATGACATCCATCATTTTTGCTTTTTTTAAATGACAAGGATAACCATTACCCTGAATATATCACTCAGTCTGTTTGATTCCATTATATCTGTTAATCTAAGGTTCTTAACGTTAATGAATTTAAAATACCAATTTTCATACGATACGGAGGATTGGACATGAAAATATAAAGGATTCCAAAATAGGTATCCTTCCTGTAAATATCCCTTTATAATTTCTGGTATTTCTAGAAATGCAAATTCACCTGATGATTTCCTTTCAAGAGTAAATTGAAGTTAGCTCATTCGATTCGTTAAATTTAAGAAATTTACCATTTCATCATTATCGTTGTTTCAAATCAATAATATGCCATCCAAGAACCTTAGATACAATTTTGGCTTCAGTGTTTTCTTATTAAAAAGACTATTTACCATGTTATTCATAAAGATGTTTGCTATTGGGACTGAGTAATGTTGTCCCATTGGGACACCTCTTATTTGTTTAAAAAAATTGCTTCCTATATTTAATTTATGTAGGTTACATTCATATACACATCGTCATATTATTGGGTCTAATCGTCCTTCTGTGGAGGATGTTGAATCCTCCGCATTATATAAAATGACTTTGAATGATAAACTTAAACTACCATAGCTGATTGTAACAACTTTATTTAAAAAGATTTTTTTCTTTTTATTTTCCAGAACATTCTTTGTTTAAAGACTTGATTTTTAAAATTGTGCGCTATTTTCAGTTTTTGAGTATCTCGCTTCAAACCTGGTATTGAAATTTCGTCTGCTGCATTTTAACATTTCTTTCCATAATAAACGATTACAACATTATACAATAAACATCTTCCAATCCTTGCCTTGTGTTCTGATATAATATAGCACTGAGGAGGAGCCTTGGAACAGGTATAATTGTTTTATTTGTGGGTCACGTACACACCAAAACAGATTATTGCTGGCATAGTAGCTGTCCGACTCTCACCTTCCGATTGCCATTGTAAGTGTCAATTTAATTATTAAAACTTTTGATCATGGATACCGATATTAAGTATGAGGACACATGCAAGTTAGTGCAGGACATAGCGGACTTGAATTTAAATGACACTAGCAATAATATAAGCATATCAGATTCTACTGTGAATTTTAGGACTTCCAGCGAACTGGCATCTATGGGGCTTACAGACACGGATAGGTTAGGGGCCTCAACACTTCTAATATTAACGGGTGATCAACTAGGAAATGTCTAAAGCAACCCAGAAATTTAGGTATCGGTGTAATCGTATAGATAAATATTACACCTAAGCTTACGAATCTATCCCTTTCATCTAGTACACACTTATCAACAATTTAAACCAACTGAAACGATTTTAATAAAGTATGATCTAAGAAAAATGAATAATTTTTTTTATGAAACAAAACTTAGAAATTTTATATGTTGGGGAGTGTTGGACATTCACAATTATTCTTAATGGATTACCAGGCTTATGCACTTTAACCAAACCATACACTCTGGGTGCAGCTGTATCTCTTTGTACTGGAGTGTTATCTTGCGCTGAATCCAATTAATCACTAACAATCATATTATTGATTAATAATTTTACTACACGGAAAAAAGTAAACAGCTGGAATCCATACTGTGTTGGTCAAAACGTAGATAAGGTTATTTCAATTAATCTAGTTTCGCAGTTATCTAGATCTAATCGAAAATAATATCATATTATTTACTTTTCGTTCGGATTCACATTCTTGCCTATGTTATAAGGATTCTGTTAATAATGATGCTTGCATATGTATTGGTCAAGTGTTTTATCTGATCTGGACAAACTTTGATGATTCGTTCATTACCGCAATAATTTTGTTTCCAGTAATCTTGATACAATAGAATTGGATATTGTGTGAGGGAAATTTCTCTACGTTGACAACCGGCTCTTATTGTTAAATATAATTTTCCTCATATATTGTCATAAACCTTTCTGGTGTTGTCTTATAAAGTAATGAAAAGCTTATGCCATCTGCTTTGTGGCCTGTATTGATTATGTGATCTGTTATAACTGATACTCTGCTGGCGCAAGTGTGGATTAATGCGGCTCCTCAACTATTTTATTATTAACCTATGTAACTGCTCTTATAACTATATTCAAATTTGTTGACAATACCTGGTTAGGATGACAGCGGAAGCAAGTCTTTGGCATCTACTTTTCTGACTCACTCTGCACCATAAATGCTATTTAACGTTGCATTGCTAAAATAAGTCTGTGTCACTCAATGTAATCGTTTTCTTATGAATGTTATAGGCAACTCTCTTGATAAGGAAAATTTAAATAAATATTTCGATTATGATTGGACTTTGAATTTGTTTCGTGAGAAAATCAATAAACCGCTAGAGAAATCAGCTCTTATGTGTAACCTCTTCCACCAGTTCTTGTTCAAAATAAATTCCCCATTCATACTTTGCTTCAAAATGAAATTACAAATATATAAAAAATGTCGAATTAAAATTTATGCATGAACGAACTACCTTGTAAGATAAAAGGCCAATATTCTCCATTGAGTTTTCTAGTAGACTGTTCAGGATGCGGATAATATCTTTTGCTTATGGCGAAACGATTCTTCAATCTAAGTGCATGTCTGTAAACTCTGGGTGCCAATGTATCTCTTTGTATAAGTGTGTTACTATACGCCAATTCCAATTTCTCACTAGCAGTCATATTACTAATTAATACTTCTACTTGCCATTAAACCTATCCGTTGAGTCTTTTATTATTTTATTTTATACTTTCCAATTACCTCAATGTTCTAAAATATTATTATTATTATAGTGGAATTGACTCATCAGAACTTCAGCTCCTCCTCTATCCGCTTTTAGACATTAACCGCTATCTGAGACGTTGAATTTCATAGTTTGGCTTCAGTTTATCCCATTGGTGTGTTAAAACTTTTGAGGCAACGTCTAATTCAAATTTAATATAATTCTTATCTGAAAGAATTTGAGCCATTTTGTCAACCTCTTTAATGACCATACTTCTAACTGATTTTTCATTTGGAATACCCATGTTTAAACCATAATTAAGTAATTCAACTTGATCCCTTTTACGATTTACTGTTGATAGGTTTACTATTTGATTAGTTACGATTAAATTACTAATTTCTTCACGTCTATAAAATCACAAATCAACCAGCTTTCTACCATGTCTAATTCCTATTTTTTTTAAATTTCTCTATTACGGTCTTTATCACTAAAATCATCTACGTGAAAAAGCGAAATTAACATCAAACTTAATTTATTTGCCTTCCTAATAAGTACAATTTGGCGCATTTGACTTAAAATTTAACTTAAAATGGAAACAGTTAGTAATAACACAATGTTTTAAGCAATACTGTGAAAAAAAATTGACACCTGCCTCACGAGTTGCTTCTTTACGGTCATGTAACTAGTGCAATATTTGACATCGTTGTAACTATAATTCCATGTCAAACGCTGTTTAAATATTGAAAAAATGCGAAAATGGATTATTCACAAATATTTAATTTGCGTTTTGACTAACATAGGCTGAATTCCAGATATTTTGTCTCTATAATATGATTCGGCGGCCGATGTCAGCCCACTAGTTTAGTTCACCCATCCTCACACGTTTTACAAAGCAAAACAATATAGCAAGCGCGATATTTCTCTAGCCATATTATTTATACTTCAGGCTGACCTATCACTAGACACTTGTGTGTTACGTGTGTGAAGGTACATATTCACAATTTTTATGTTTATTCAACTAAGTGAAACTTGAGTGCCTGAATATGAATTTAACATTTACATGCTTTAGATTATTTGTTTTAGACACAAATTTTCGTTAGGGGTATGGTGTGGTGGGGTTGGGCGCCAAATAAATCAGATACACTCCTCATAATCTTCTGCCATGATAAGTGATAAAGTTATAAATCAGTAGATCCATGCACATGTGAAATTTCACTCATACTACTCACGTTGTGCTTAGGTTTGCTTTGTTTAATAACAACTTTGTTATATCAGTAAATAGGCACACGTCACATGTGCAATTATGTATATATATAAATATATATATATATATATATATATATATATATATAATTAAAACCGATTCAGTTAAATATAGCTAATACACATGTACGTCCATTGCACACGACAGACTAATTTTATATTCTTAACGTTTGAAATTCTGTTGCTTGTAATATTTGATAGGCAATATATGTTTTTAGTCCAAATTAATAATTCTATTCTCTTCTTTTCTATTCTAAATTTGAATTTCAAATTATAATTAGAATTGTACATTTTTGGAGTAAAACTTTATTGAATAACTCAATGCCAGCTATACCAGTTTAAGTGTTAGAATATTAATTGTCTATTAAATTTCTAAAATCATATAATTGTTGTATATTAAATTTAATGAAATACAAATAATACAACGCAGCAGATATAGCTGACAATGTTAACTATTTCATCTCTAAAACAGTAGCTCATTATCATATGTTAATTTGATGAATTCTCCTATTTATCAACACTAAACTATCAAATTTAAGTTATATAATTTAAGTGTATGTATTAATAAAACGGTTGATCTGACTAAAACTAAATGTAACTTGGAAACGAAAAAGACATAAAATAAATAGTTTAGTAAGTATAGAACAGTTTGAAATCGCTGTGAAATGTTCTGTCAATTCCATATAGAAAATTATCTATAAAAAAGTAGATTATTTCTATTTATAAAATCAATAAATTAATCTAGACCTTTTCCGGTGCTATCTCTCGAAAAATAATAACTATAATCCAATTGTACTTAACCAGTCATCGAACAACATGACTACTGGTTAAATACAATGGGATTGCTGTTTACTTCAAGCTCGCAAACTTGATTTGAAGAATTTTTACCACCACCCGCGCAATCAATTATTGTTTAATTATATTGTCTATATATATATATTATATATATATATATATATATATATATATATATATATATATGTGTGTGTGTGTGTGTGCGTGGTTAAAGCTACAAACAGCTAATGTTCGTAACTGCATAGAAATTGTGCAGCTGACATTTCCAGTCACGTACAATGTATGCACGACAATTAGAGGTGAGAGCCGCCTATCTAATTTTGCTTTCCATATATATGCAATGCGGTTTGATCCTCGCTAGTCAGTTTGCCGTCGTAATCTTTTAATGACCATGGATGGTCGAAACGCGTCAGTGCGTTGTGACTGGCGGTAGTTTTGTTATGTTGTTCGACGACTGATCAAATACAATGTGATTGGTGTTTACTTGAAGCTCGCGAACTTAATTTAAAGAATTGGTACCACCACCCGCGCAAACAAATATCGTTTAATTAAAGAAACATGGTTGACAAGAAGCCCGTTTATTGGTGAGTTGTACAGTACGGACAAAACTGTGGTCGATAAGATGGATTCTCCTTTTTTCTTTATTTGAAGTATGAATCATATTGAACAGCGGCCGTATTCAACCAGTGCATTATAGCAACGCGTCAATCAGTTAAACGAACATTGGTTGCGCGGGCGGTGATGACTTTTACCTAAATCAAGCATAAGATAATGATATAAACACCGGAGCCATTGTGTACACACAATTGTCAGTATAATATGAGAATTGTTTAAAGTAGAAGAGGAAATTAATCTGGTAGACCGGTTTCGTTTTTGTTGCCGAATTTCACGTACTGTCCAGAATTTGCCACATACAGAGTTCTAAATGAGGACGAAACCGGTCTA
Organism: Eudiplozoon nipponicum; assembly: GCA_029291075.1. NCBI lineage: Eukaryota > Metazoa > Platyhelminthes > Monogenea > Mazocraeidea > Diplozoidae > Eudiplozoon > Eudiplozoon nipponicum. Next base: position 50,737 of record JAQBSW010003576.1, read on the forward strand.
CTGGATGAACTGTCTTTTCTACATTATACAATGCTTAGATTATACTAGAAAATGTGTATACATAATGGAGCTGGTGTTTATACCAAAATCGCAAACTTGATCTAAATAATCGTCAATCAATAATAAACGAACAAGATTTAAATGACGTTATTGATCCATATTGAAGTATACGCACATATATTTGATTACAAGGGAACTGGTTAATTTTATCTATTTGGATTTAAAAATTGCTTTGTTATATTATCGAAAAACACACATAAAATCATTAATCTGTAAAATAAATTTATTTATATGTATATGCTCGAAAAAATTTACAAAGTTAAATAGCATTTTTAAAACAACATTATTGTTCAAATCAGTTATTGAACAGTCAATTAGTGTGCATATATATGTTAGACATGAAGCATCTAGAAAAAAATTAAAATATTTAAGATCATGATGTTGCACAAAATTAACTAACATACTTCTAGCCGCACATTCTTAAAGCAATAAGTTATTCGTGTTTATTCCTCGCAACCAAAGGCGTGAAATCTTCAAATAGTATGTTTGTTGGCAGATTTTTCGGTCAACTTTGTTGAACTCAGCATTACAAAAATAATTGAATTCCATTTCTTAGGCGGCGTCTCTTCATGAAATATGCCTAAAATTAAAATAATCAATTGATATACTTATTTATTAAAAGGCTAATTGTTGCTGTCGATATTTGAATAATTTTACTTTAATTATCAAGTTATTATAATATTTATTTATGATAGGCATCGACTAGGATGTGCGAATAGCTCGTATAATGCGACGAGTTAGAATTTTCGATAATGAAATGAGGAAATTTTAGGTAACACAGATATACAAAACATAATGAAGACAATGATATCTAAATTAACAGCACAGAATACACATGTAAAAATAGTTATTTAAATTAAGTTTTTCAACATTAAATAAACATCGACTAATTTTAGCCAGTCAAATAACAGAAAAATTACTAGCCCGTTTATACAATTATTAGTCAACATCAGACCACAATGGAAAAAGTGACTAACAGATATCAAACCGTAATTCTATACATTTTTGTGTTGTTTTTTTATAAATTTTGTCAATCCGCGAATTCTTAATTCGTCATACTTTAACCGACTCGTCTTTACAGTGTGACATCTATAATAGAGTTCTAGTTCCTGAATGTTTCTTTGCACCTCATCATTTTTAGATATATTTGAACTGCTGCCTAGTTTTCTCTAATAGAAATCAAACTGGTGATTTAGTTACACTTCCTTAATACGGAATTAGACCATTATATATATATATATATATATATATATGTATATATAAATATATATATATATATATATATATATATAAATTGGAAAAAGATGTAAAACCTGGAGTTTCGTGTGATTAAATACCGACCGATCTTGATAAGCGTTTGCTTAACTTATCAAAAGTGCCAATTGATCAGCTAACAATGGAGGCACTATCGATGGGCTGAAATTATGGAATACATCCTTCTAATAAATGCGATGTTGATTTTGAGGCAGCATTTGAATTACTATTTGAACAAACAGCTGACTTGGAGCCTACCAGTATTGATTATAAAAATTGGTTCAAGGCTGCACTAGTTGATTAGGCTTCACATCTGAAATCGTCTAAATGTGCAGAGCAGCATGCATTGACAAAGCAGCATCTAAATGTGCTTAAAAGTATCAGCAGAAATGCAGACATCAAAATACTACGCGCTGATAAAGGAAAGAGCGTAGTTATAATGGACAAATCTGACTACGTACAAAAGATGGAAAACGTGTTAAAGGACAATACAAAAATTCACACGTCTAGACGATAAATCAGATGAAATAGACAAGGTGGAGCGCAAAGTAATAAATGAAATTAAGATTTTGACAGATGCCGGTTTTATTGATGAGGCCACTGCGCAGAGTCTCACGACATATTACCATCGTCCGTGCCAGGTCACACTCTACGCAAGCTTATCTTATTATGCACGAAAGAAGTACGATTTCGTTTTAATGAAAGCATCTACAAACAGACTGATGGTGTCGCAATGGGAAGCCCCTAATCTCCAATGTTGGCTGAGATTTTTCTCGGGCACCTAGAGAATACATCATTAAAGAGCGATATAAGTAAATGTACTCAATATATATGGTACGTGGACAATATATTTATTTTACTTAAAAAAAGGTCGCAATCACGAACATTGCTTCAAAGTTTCAACAAAGCACATAAGAATATCGGCTTCACGTCAGAGCACGAAAAAGATGACTGTCTGCCTTTCCTAGATGTACTATTAAAGAAAGAAACTAATGGTAAATTAAACAGAACAATTTACAATAAACCAACATGGTCTGCACAGTATTTGCATTAGAGCAGTTTTGTGCCACTTCAAAATAAATTATCAACAGTTCGTGGTTGCTTTTCAAGAATTGACAGGTTGGTTAGTCAAGATTCTAAAGAAAATGAATATAATAAAGCAATTAACGATTTAGTGTCTAATGGCTATCCCAGACAATTAAATAAATCAATTATTAAAATGGGAATTAAACAGAAACAGACGTATTATGGGCCAGAAAAGAAAAAAGTCTACCTAAACATCCCATTTAAGGGGGATGCAGTTTCCCGAATGGCACAAAAGAAAGTTGAAGCAGCATTACACGCACATTTAATGCAGCCAAACTACGAGTGCTATTTAGGGTAACACACTTGCCTTTACCAGCAATCAAAGAGAAATAGACGTTAATTTCGATATCAAATATTATTTACAAATATACATGCGCAAGTTGTTGATCAACTTACGTAGGCCGATCGACCAGACGATTAATTACTCCAATGAGAGAACATTGCCACTTAAACGCCTGTTTTAAATCAAATGGTGAATATACTTCTGCTATTGCGCAACACATCATCGAAACATCGTACGTATGTTTTCCAGACGTAGCATTCAAAGTAATTACTAAATGCAAAAACAAAAGGGAGCTAGCCACATACGAAGCCTTATGGATAAACAAATTGCAGCCGGATTTATGTAAGCAGAAGAAGCACGTACAAGCATTGAGCTTGAACTGGATGTGACGCACGCAATTTGATTGGTTTCTATTTTTCACACTCTCTTATGTTCACATATTTCTATCTTGTTTTTCTTTCCAATTTATATATAAAGATATGTTCATTAGTAGATATTTGAGAAGACCATGCGAAAGAAAACTTTCTTATATCTGATAAAATTTCTTTTTGTTTTTGCACATAAAAAGGGTACAATTAATATATATATATATATATATATATATATATATATATATATATATATATATAATTTAAGGTAAAAATTTGGGTTGCATTGCTACATTTTGGCTAGCAATCCTAATAGACTCACGCCTGTTTTAATTTTACTGCTATGTCAATTGCATAATTTTTATACTCTCACAATAATAATTTTTCAATTATTTTCAGATTCACATTTTGCATTTCTGATTTTGACAGCCTGTTTTTTTGAAGATATTATGTAATAAGATATAATTGTTGATCCAAAGTGTGTTTTAAAACTAAACTGATAATGATGTCAACAGCGATTAGTAAAATTAATTAAACGGATATGCGAAGTGCAATATAAATTTTATTTATCATATATGGAATGTACAACCAGCGAAAACATGAACAATATTGCTAAACCATTAAAAGTGATTCTATAACCTAGCTTTAAACATCGTTGTCTAAGCATTCTATAAAATTCAAATTAAATTGGAGTCGCATTTCAACCGCATTAACTAGTGGAAAATCATAGTAGCAATACAACAAGAACATCGTTAGCTTAAGTGACTAAGACGAAGTATTTAAGGTAAAAAAATAGGAATTATTGTGTAATATATTTTAAAATTTAAAATAACAATAAAGGTATGAATGGCCGTTTAATAAAGAAACGAATGCTTGTGCAGTTTAAACTTAAAACAGAGAAAAAATCTGCAATAGAAAAGAAAATTGCTTGTAAAATTCGCACTATAACCCATGCGAATTGAAAGGTGTTTTTAAAGCTAGAATTGACGAGAAGCTGTATATTACGGAAATTGTCAAATGCAACATCCACTGTAAGCAATTAAGAGAGGAAAATTTTAAATTAAATGAAAATAATTGGTTGAATGGTATTCGTGTGTGATGCTGCAACTTTAAATGTGTGTTTCGCTCATGGGCTTTTGTTGTGAAATATAAAGATGCCATTTAGCACAATCTACTATTGCTTTTCCGAGTAAGATATAAGAAGAGCAATTCAAGTACTCCAGTATCTATTACGCTTTGTGAAAGTAATGTTAATTTCTAAAGTTTTGACTTATATAACCAAAGTTATAAACATTCTGCTCTGTTTTATCGTGCGACCTAATGGTATCAGTCAGCAATAAGTTGCGTTGTTCTCCATTTAAAAATAGCGATATTCGTGTTAGTTGCAGTAGAACCAACATTAATAGTTAGATAAGATGCCAAAGGGTGTGCAGTTTATCCGATTAATGATCCAACATTAGCATAAAAATATAAAACAATAAACGGAGGCATAGATCTCCCTCAAGGTGGAATTTAGAATAAACAACACTAATAAGGCATAATTAACTAGGCTTCTCCACTGAACTCTATTTTCCACTAGACCCCCACATAATGTTTCCCATTCAATTTTCCCTTGGTTAGTTAAGGTATTGTGCGTCGTGATTAAATGACCGATATTACGAATAATAATATTCGGCTAAGTGGTGGTTGGCCTAACACTCGCGGTTCTAGCCAACTACCGGAGTTGCTTCGGTGGCCTAACGAGCAGGATATGAAATAAGCCTTCAAAGTCAGTGTCTCAATCAGCACAATCGTCATTCCATAGCACGATTCAATGATGATGGATAGTCGAAACTCGGTTGTTTAGAACTGGTTAGCTCGCGAATGTTGCTCGTGATTAATGTGTCTTGATGCATAGCTTTCAATGAGCTTAATCAAATAAACCGGCTGTCCAGGAGCTGAGAGTTGGAATGTGTCTTCTGCAGATTATGAAATAAAATTCATAGTACCCTGTCCTTGTGCAAAAAGACATAGAAATTTTATCAGATACAAGAATCGCTTGTCTCACATATTCTTCTCAAGTATCTACAAATGAACATCTCATTATATATAAATTAATAGGCAAAACAAGATAGAAAAATGTAAACATGGAGATAGTTTTAAATAAGGGAAACGACCTATCAATTGTGTGCATCACCTCCAGTTCAAACGCAATACCTGAACATGCTTTTTCTGCTTGCATAAATCCGGATGCAATTTGTTTATCCATAAAGCTTCGTATGCGGCAAACTGGCTTCTGTTATTGCATGTAATAATAATTTTAAATGCTCTGTCTGGAGAACAAACGTGTGAGGTTTCAACGATGTATTGTGCAATTTCAGACATGTATTCACCATTTGATTTAAAACTGGAGTTTAAGCTGCAATGTTCTCTCATTGGAGTAACTAACCGTCTGGTCGAACAGCCTACGTAAGTTGATCGACAATTTGCGCATGTATATTGATAAATAATATTTAATGTCGACATTAAAGGTTACTGGTGAAGGAAAGTTTATTACTTTAAATAACAATCGTTTTTTAGCTGCAATTAATGTGCATGTTGATACTGCTTCAACTTTCTTTTGTGCTATTCGGGAAACTGCATCTCTCCTAAATGCGATGTCAGGTAGACTGCTTCCTTTTCTGGTCCGAAATACGTCTGTTTCTGTTGGCTTCCTTTTTTAATAATTGATTCAATTTATTGTCTAGGATATTCATTAGACATCAAATCGTTTATTGCTTTTTTGTTTGTCGTCTCTTGAATCTGGACAAATCAACATGTCGATTCTCGAAAAGTAACCATGAACTGTTGATAATTTATTTTGAAACGGCACAAAACTGCTGTAATGCAAATACTATGCAGACCAAGTTGGTTTATGGTAAAGTGTACTATTTAATTTACCATTATTTTCTTTCTTTAGTAGTACATCTATGAAAGGCAGACGATCATCTTTCTCGTGCTCTGACGTGAAACCGATATTCTAATGCACTTTGTTGAAACTATGAAGCACTGTTCGTGATTGCGATCTGTTCTTAAGGAAAAGGAAAATATCCACGTACCCTATATAGGGAGCACATTTACTTATGTCAATCATGAATGATGTTTTCTCTAGATGCCCTAGAAAAATATAGGCGGCTCCCCTTTGCCACATCATCAGTTTGTTTATAAATGCTTCAATTAAAACAAAACCGTACGTCTTCATTGCATAATAAGATAAGCTTACGTAAAATGTGACCAGGCACTGGAGATGGCAATTTCTCTCATTCTACCGCTCGGACTATAATGTCAATGGTTTCGTCAATTTGAAAATGTGTAAACAAAGACGTAATATCAAAAGATACCATAATCTTGTTTTTAACATTGATATCTTGAATTTTGATTAGATACTCAAAAGAATCGACAACCGAATAATTACCTAGTAGTTTGTGCAATGGTTTCATTTAGCCAATGTCTGCAACGGAGAATTGACCATTGATAATATTGGCTTCGTAGGACAACCTTTTTTATGTGTTTTTGGTAATCTATACATTGTTGGTATAGATGATACAACTGCCTTGAGCTTCTGTGCACTGATCTCATCAATTAAATCTGGATCTGCTAAAATCTTAATTTCATTTATTGCTTTGTGCATCTCATCTCTAGACGCGTGAATTTTGTATTGTCATTCAACACGTTTATAATCTTTTGTAGATAGCCAGATTTGTCCATTATAACGGTACTGTTGAATTTATCAGCACGTAGTATTTTTATGTCCGTATTTCTGCTAATATCTTTAAATGCATTTAAGTTTTTCTCTGTCAATGCACGCTGTTTTACGCATTTGGACGATTTAAAATATAACTCTAACAAACACTTGACTTCCTATACAAAAATCTGAAAAGAATAAATTCAATGATATTCTTCATATTCATTCCTCATTCATTAGCTCTTTAAAGGACATTTAGAATAATTCGCTTATCCGATCGGTAGTTGGCTCGGATGAAAATAGAGATAAGGTACGTAACGTCACTGTCATATTGGCTGTACGATTGAGTTGAAGTTCAACGAATTTGCCGTTTGCTATTAATAATTAAATTTAGATATTACTGAGAGTAAGTGTTTTGTCATATAACACAGAAAAGAACCGCGAGATGTAATCTATCGATAAAATTGATAACAATACCCGCCAGATGTTCCTTACACCACGCTCTGATTTTGTTCAATGTTATTGCTTGATAAGATTGGAATCATCGAAGTAGTTAATATAGTGATGCTTATTAATCTTCGACAAGTAAAGAGTTTTAATATTAAAAAAATGAGAAACTTACTGTCATTTTCTTTTCAAAAATACATTCAACCAGCGCAAGAGCAAGTGAGAGCAGGCAGCCAACAAATAAAAAAAGAAAGACGCCAACGGTTGTGTAGTTGTTGTATTCCGATTCGCTCCATGTCACGATGTTGTTAATTTTGGCGGCTAGTTTGTCAATTGTCGAATAACTGGCACACGCTTCATTTATCGACCCCGGTATATATCTTTTCAAGTTAATAGGTTTAAAATAATAAAAAATTACGGTGTAAATATCAATGCTATACCAAAAAGGTATAGATTCTTCACTGTAGTTTATACATCCCAGTCATTCTTCATCTAAACTGTCTAATTTTAATAATTATAATTGCGCAAAATTGACCTGGAATGCATGCAAAATCAATTTCATCAGAACATAATAAAAATGTATTTTTTGAAATTCGCCACTTTTTTCTTGTACGGGACAATTGATAGCACTCGAAGGTCGGTAAAATCTTAAATCCTTAACATTTCCAGATGCACCGATTATTGGCCTTGATGGACGGGTTCTCACTTGTCCCTTCATTTTGAAGCCCTCCATCAGGAGCTGGTTTGAAAATGACGCTGGAACCAGATTTTCAACTCTTTTTTGCCGGAACAAGATTTTCCACTCTATTTTCCAGAACAAGATTTTCCACTCTTTTTTTCCGGAACAAGATTTTCCACTCTATTTTCCAGAACAAGATTTTACACTCTTTCCAACGTCATTTTCAGACAAACAGCTGATGGAGGGTTTCAAAATGAAGGGACAACTGAGATCCCATAAATCAAGGCCAATAATCGGTGCACCTGAAAATGTAAAGGATTCAAGATTTTACTGAACTACGAGTGCTATCAATTGTCCCACACAAGAAAAATGCGGCGAATTTTACTGCAAAAAGGACAGTACTGAGAATTTCAACTCAATATTTAAGTATTTATTCAGTAAAATGTATTTTAGTTGGATTAGACCTACTGTGATTAATCTATGGCCATATGCAGTAAAGTGAGCCAAACATTGCTAGGTAAGCATGAGGATTTTTAGCACTGGCTCTCCATTTACTGCTTGGTAAGTTTTACATGGTTTCTGTTGTTAATATTTCTTGGCTGATATTTCAAACAATAGTTATTTTTCACATTCGCAGCAAATATTCATGTACTTTTTTTCATAGAAACCAAATTTTAACTGTACAAAAAATTACTAGGTAGAAGCAGAGTGATGTCTCTCAAAGACATTGAGTAACACACAAGAAAACAGCAGTAATCCACGGCTTTGATAGTAACAAGTAGCCAACTAGATTCTGCATTTATTTAACCCTAATAGTATAGAACTATAGGAGAACATTTACTATCTGGGTTTTTGGCGTTGTATTGACTTAAACATTATCTCTTAACAGTGCAAACACTGTAGCTTTGTTTACAGCGAGCCCGAAAGAATATTTTTACTTTGAATTATTTTCCAGAACTGTATATTAGTCTAACGGCCAGATTTTATCAAATTTAAATCCAATATTTATTTTATTTGAATACTAAACCAGTAAACCACATGAAATGAGCCAACCCTAGAAATGATGATGCCAAAATCAAAATAGTTAAAAAAGATAATCTCATGTACGCATCTGTGTTGTGCTTACTGGAAACTAATCCACAGGTGACGGTGCTATGCCCTATAGGAACTATATATTTTTTGTCAAGAAATATGGTACATACATACTATATTTAAATATAAATTGATCTAACTTCAATTAGTTCTCGGCGATGTGACTTCAAAGTCACTGGAAATTGTATGTAGTGTGCAGCGGGGTGGCTCAGTGGTTAGAGCACCAGATACCGAAGCAGACGTGTCCAGGTGCGAGCCCTGTCCGCGGCAAATTCTAGACAGTACGTAATGAGCTCCTAATAAGAATGAAACCGGTCAACTGGATGAATTTCCTTTTCTACACTATACCGTTCTTAATTTATACTGACAAATTTATGTACACAATAGGTGAGGTGTTGATATCAAGATCGCAACCTTTATTAAAGTAATTAGATAGACTGCACACGTAGGTCGGAAAAATCTTGATTTCTTTACATTTCTAGGTGCACAATTTAAAACAATTGATTGGTAGGTTCTCATTGGTCCCGTGACTCTGAAGCCATCATTAAAATGCTTGTCTGTAAATATTTGTGAATTAAGATTTGCCAAATTTTTTTCGGAGAAATAATATTTACATAAATCTTGATAGAAGCAGATGAAAAAAACTATTACATAAAAAAATTATGCACGTTTAAGGAGGGCTTCAGCTTATTAATTGCAATAGCTTCAAAAGCCAGAAGCATTTTCTCTGTTTTTGCCTTGTAGAGAACTGAAAATTGTTACTACTAACAGCATGACCTGTGAGTAGTACATGTTCGCAAATTGCTGATTTTTGTGCAGGAGCTGCACCCCTCTTTAATAGTTTTTGAGGGAGATTCTGATTTATTCTGGTTTCGAGCCTCTTTTTTGATCTGTACCGTTCAACAGCTCCAGATTACTTACAAAGTTAAACATTTGGTATATTGAAACATAACAATTAATAAGGCATGTTTATAAAATATGGTTAAGAAGCATAATTTTCAAAAGATTTATTCTGGACTGAAGCATCGGGTTCTTTGCGTGATAAATTTCTAACAGCAGAAGTATACTATGTCCAATTATACCAAAAGAAAACATGGGAAAAAACAAGCAAAGGTACACAGAGACACGAAAACTGAAATAATTTTCATTTACTTCATGTGTAACTTTATTTGGTAATTTTAACTGTGAAGAGAGGATGCTGCAACTGAGAGCGTCCGCTGATATATGAAACAAGATGAGTTCAGGCGAAAAAGTGTCATTTAAACCTATGTAGCATAGCAATGCATTAAAAATAAAGTTATGCTTCAGTATAAAAATTATTTCTCTATTTTACATTACTAATATAGAATAATGGCTGAAATCACAATTTTACATTAAGGGCTAGCCAAACTGATGTTTGAATAATGTGGATAAGTAATTAATTAACCGTCTACCTCAGAAATATGCATGTGGCGCTTGGCCAAAGCCATAGTCCAATTGATACCCTACTCATTTTGGCACTGATTTGTTTACTCATGAATAAAGTTGTCAACATTAGAATTTCAACTATTGACAATTTTGCATTTAGCTTGGTTTTATTAAAAATAATAGCGCGTTATTTACACTTATCATTTGAATGTTGTCAATTTTGGGCCAATTCGAATAATTATTAGTTCAGTGATATTATTTTAGTTGTAGCCTCAAAAAGTATATGGATATTCGTTAATTGGGGGTTATCGAAGATATATTTTTATATATAATGACATGATTTGATTATATATATATATATATATATATATATATATATATATATATATATATATATTGATGGTATAAACAAACCATTGCATAAAATATCAAATGCGATTCATCAACAAGACCGTTTTGTCTTTATTGCACACTCATCAGATAGTTATCAGAAATTTCGTGGCCGGGATACGAACTAGGGTGCATTTGGTTTAAACACTACTAGTTATCCCTACCAGCGAAGCTGCAGGAAAAAACAGAAGTTGGTGGGGAAATAAAAACTGCATGCTATACGTGGCTTTGATGGCGTTAGACATGAGTTGCAAGTCTCTAAAGCAAAGACACCCTGGTTCAAATATTGCCGTGACAATTATGGCATATACTTTCTGAGTGTCGAATGAAGGGAAAACTAGTTGCGTTGATGAATTGTATTTGCTATGACATACGCAGTGGTTATTTTTTACCAAAAAATCTATATCTAAAAAAATTTTATGTCAAAAATTATATTTCAGTATGGTCAGTGATATGAAGGCCATCTTACCTGCTGTGTATTCGCTGTAACTGTTGTGATGTTATCAACAATCTGAACTGGTCATTTAGCAATTGCGTAAGGACACTATATTTCGGCAATAAAATAACATATTGCTGCGGTTTGAACTGGCCACTTGTGTCCAAGCAATATTGCCATGCAAAATATTGAGCCGTTAAGCTGTCTACGATGAGAATACTTGAAGAGTCGTTTTTAAGCATGTCAAGTGCTGTCGTCAAATTTGGCTGGAACGCATTGTCGTGCAGGTATCGCAGCATTACATTTATTCGTTTATATGTGCCAGTATTACTATCGGCCAAGTTTTTGTCACTTATTGAGTCTGAGACAACAAAAATGTTGCGTGCGTCATCGTCCAGCAGATCCTTGGCAAAAAAATGGAAAATGACGATACATTTAATGCTTGAAGTCAACTGAATTGTTGAACACATTCAAATATTCTCAAGGTCATGTTAGGTCATGTTAGTTGTGGAGCACTAACTTATATGCAAATTTGTATTAGGTGTTGTGCACCTAGAGACAAATTAGTTCAAATATGAACAGAAGTCAGCATGAATGGTAAGGAATAAGTTCATGTATACATTCGTTTTGTGCTTACCGAAAACTAATTAGTAATATCAGTAGTATTACGCTCTAGACCCACTATATATTTTGGTAAGGAATGTGGTAAAATAGGACTGTACGATCTCCTATACGAATGTGTAAACACACTGTAATGAGCTAACTTTATATAAAGCCTTCGACAATTTGACTGCAAAGCTAACTCACTATGTATAATCTATATATCGATCCTGTAAATGGTACCAACATTGTGGCTGTTGTGTCAGTACCTGATCCAAAAACAATAGTTACCGAAAAGGTAAACAGTACCAACTGAACGGTTGCCAAAATGGTACATGGTACGAACACTATGGTTGCCGAGTCGGTACATCGTACCAGTACTACGGTTGCCGAGTCCGTACATCGTATTAACACACTGGATATCAAGCTATGCTAAATTTCACTATAATTGAGAATTACAACTAAATCTAAACAATCTGTTACTCCAGCAAATCCATACGCTCTGGCCTTGATCGACATCAATTATCAAAAGCTTAGAACAGATTTTATTTTCTCAATAAGAATACATAAACTAATAATTACATAAATAAATAATTTAAGTGCCTTAGTAGTTTATATTTATGTCCAACGACGATTTAGACACAAATATTTACTAAGAACAAATACAAAGATGCTAATTTATTTGGTGGAAAAATGTCTTACCTAAACGAACTTACGTTACAAACGAATTATTCAGGCAAAATTACTTGATACAAAACCTAGTTGGAAGATTTGTTCTAAAAAAACTATAAAGACAATCCACCAGTTACTTAAGATTTGTTTTTTCTATTTAAGCTCAAAGTTAAAAAAATTTAAATAGCGTGTATTGACTAATACTAATACTTGAGAATTGGATATATGCACGAACAGTGTGATGGCGGTAACGTCATTCAGAGCTATTTTGCCAAAATTCAAATTAGATGAATCGGAATTTGTTTGAAGATGAACTGTTGGTGTGTGTTCTTGTTCTAACCATGTAGTGTACAAACATCATACATTCTGATGGATCCCGTGCTAGCCAAGTAACGAGAAAAGAAATCTAAATTGGATTGCGACTAATCTGTTTGTCAAAAGGACAGCGACGCAATTCGCTAGACGTCTACGCAATTTCATTTTAGGTATTGACACGTTGTCCAGTATAGTCCAGGTAGACGATGATTAATTTCTTCTGTGCTTATCGATTTGAAACTGCGATCGCCAATCATGCATAATAGAATTATCACAATTCCTGGAAATAAACATAAAACCTATTAGATACTATCCAAGTAATTTTGCTTTAACCACTTGATAATTGTTTATCTATTGAAAAGCACACCAGCGAATTGGAGTCGAAAATGCCAAAATTATGACTAGCAATGCATCTTAAGGGAACAGAGCATTTCCTGGTACGAATATTAATTGAGTAAGCGATTTGGTAATAACAGAACGAAAACTATTAAATCAAGACAATCATGAAGCAAAAATTTGCGTTTTTGTTAGTTCGCTATCTTACGTGTTATTTTTAGTGCAAAATCAAATTAACTTTCTGGAGAACTACGCGCTAGAGTTACTATGTTTTGTGCATTTTAAGCAGATTCTGCTCAGAAGCCCAACCTACTCATGCATGCACAAGAAAATTTCACTTGCCTCAAAGTCAATCAAATTTCTCGACAGTTTGTTGTCTACATTAACTGCGCCATACGACGAAATGTATTGAAACAAAAACAACAATGAGAACAGCCACCAGCATGTTATCATAATGCCGGTGATCAAACGTCGAGGAGGGAGAAAACTGACACCATGAAGGAGATTGCCAAATATGATGAACGATGACTCGTATAACCCATAACATATCTAAAAAAGTAAATGGAAACGCGAAAATTGAAAAAATCTTCCTCGTGTGAGTTTACAAAATTTAAATACATTTTTCGTTGGCAAAATATAAGCCATTAGAAGCTAAACTCAAAATAAATACACAACTAATTAAAGTACGGAGCAAATATATGATTACAAGAAAATTATTACGCTAACGCTGTGCGCGCGTAGGCGTAAAATATTGAGCGAGTTGTCATAAAAATAATGCACTGAAAGCATATGCATTTATAAACTGATGATTTACTGAAGCCTAATTACAAAAACATGCGTAGTTATAAAAGTGAGCAATCATTGATTGTGAAAGCTGAAAAAAGTTAAAGTTCGTGACAGCGTAGAAATTTTGCAGCCGACATTTCCAGTCACGTACAATGTATGCGAGACAACTAGATACGAGAGCCGCATATCTAACTTTGATTTCTATATATATTCAATGCGGTTTGATCCTCGCTAGTTAGTTTTCCGTCGTACTCTGATGGTGACATGGAAGGTCGAAACACGTCAGTGCGCTGCGACTGGCTGTATTTTTGTTATTTTGTTCGACAACTAGTTAAATACAATGGGATTGGTGTTTACTTCAAGCTCGAAAATTTGATTTAAATAATTTTTACCACCACCCGCGCAATCAATTATTGTTTAATTGTATTGTTTACATATATGTGTGTGGCGAAAGCTTCAAACAGGTAATGTGTCTGACTGACTTTAGTTTAACAATTGTTCAAAGACTGGTTAAATACGATTGGTCTCGTGATTACGTCAAGCTCGCAAACTTGATTTAACTAATGCGTAGTTATGTTTGGAAACAAAATCAGTTATCGTTGGGATAAATTAATTCACTTCAGCAATTATTTTAATTTGAGGTCTTGCCGGCTATGGTTGCCGAGTATCGTTTACCTGCGTACCATCTAAATGGATCCAAGGTGCCTGTGGACAAGTTTTATTTCCACAACAAAAATCTGATCACCATATATATCACGCTTCCTCTTATACCGTCACTATCCATACAACAACACATGTAAACTGCGCTGGATAAAACAGAATTTGAGGTTCATGACAACTCTGCCGGTACGATTTGCATGGGGTTATAAGTTTTCTGGTCGTATATATTTATAATCAGGAAGTGGATAACTAGTGGAGTGTTTTAGTCCGTAAGCACTTACAAGTTGATAACCGTTGCTTTTTTGAGCATTAACAGTGTTTATCACACGTTAAATTTGAAATTACGTAAGATGCGGATGAAAAGGGAGATTGAAATATATTTTATCGATTTTATTAAATATTATTTAACGTTTATATAGCAGAATTTCCAAATTACTTTATATATATATAATTAAATTGAAGTTTTATTGCATACACTTTGTCTGTATAAAATAGACATTACCTTTAATATCCAATGCGAATTTAACCTTGTATTGACAACACACATACATACAGGTTTACTTGGGAAATTGCTAAAAATATTGACAATATTTTTTTATGCATATAATATTAGTTGGCATACAACTGTAAATTGAATGCAGTTCGTGTTTCTGGTGGCGTAGGAGTTCAATTGCACGACTGCCATAAATTCTCTTGGATTAAAATGCTGCCACGGTGATTCCGAAATAACTAAGGTGTAACAAATAAAGACGAAACCGGTGTAGTTGATGATACTGATAGCATATACATCTTTAAATTTGCAAACATCAATAAAATCATATTATTTCGTTAAAATTTAATTCAATGTCACTTCCCCACGTTCCATGTTGTCTGCCAATGAACGAAGCATCACGGATTGCTAGAAGCGCTATCCGAGAGGAACATCACTCCACAAAGACTAACCAAAAATATAGTTTTACAAATAACATAAGACGGCATGCAGTGCTTGGCATCCTTGTTGTAGATAATGATTTTCTGGTGACTGAACCAAATGCTCCCCAATTAAAATCCCAGTTGCGGTAATTCTGGAAACTAACGATCATGTCACAATAAGGACAAAACTGATTTAGGAAATTTAGTACTCAGTATCATCTGTCTGGGGTTTGTACACCAGGTATATATATATATATATATATATATATATATATATATATATATATATAAATAATTCAAAAAGAAATTAAATTGGACTGGAATAAAGACATAACTGACATGCCTTTAAAAATAGCCAACGCTTCGCAAAATACGACACATACATCAATTACGGACGCAATTACAATGAAAGCGATGACACACCAAATGACGTTACGCAAAAGGAGTGGTCTAAATTGCACAAAAGTAGTGGTCTAAATTGCACAAAACAAAGGCTAGAATAACGAAGAGGAGATTGGTTACAACAAATGTACAGTGAGATTGGATGAACGAATATACTAACGAATCCAGAACAATGGCTGTAGATACTGGTAGAAATAAGATTTATTAATAAATGTTATTCCATGGAGTACGTTGTTTGTTCTTTATATATATATATATATATATATATATTGTCGGTTGTTTTTACTTTCTTAGACAACTTGCCAGAATTGATATGACCGAAGTTTGATCCAAGGAAAATTTGCTTCGGAGTTTTGCATCATGACCGTTGCGCCGACCAAACCGAGCAAACCTGCTTATCTAGCATAGGCGCATTCACAACATACTTTAATCATCTTTTATTTGAGTTTATTTATTACCGTCACAGGTATCCTTTAACTAGAAGATTATTTTATAAAGCTGAAACTTAATTTGCAATCAGTTGCTAATACGCTTATCAATTAGGTAGAAAAGCACGATTAACATTTAACTTTAGTAGAATTTTAGTTACGAACTGTTATTTCATTTGCTGTCCATGTATAATTACAACGAACAATTCTGTGTTATAAGCCATCATTACACTTTATTTCTTTAACTTGCATTAGTTTTTCTATAAAATTAGACAGGCAACTGTTCATAATTTGAATAGTACACACGGAATTTTGCTAATTTTTCAGGCTATCATGAGAAAATTAGCCAATGTCTTGAAGCAGGACAACTAAAAATTCCGATATTTGGTAATTTAACGCAAATACTATAAGCACCAGGCGAATAAGAAAACATGCAATCTGACATGACTATAAACCAATTACGCGCTAATTTCAATTCATCGATTGCATAAGCGGAACGAAATTTCTATGCAAATGGCACACTGATTTGCTTGCTATTTGTACTCGCTATCGCCTCGCTGTTTCGGTTTCCATCTACGCTTGTCAATTACACACACCGCTTCACTCGCCAAGCTCACCGTTAGTCACGCCCTATCCTGTTGCTGTGCTTACGGGAAATTGTGATGGCATAATTTATCAATCGGGTCCATATGGTTGTTAGCCTGTGAGTATGGTGTCAACCCTGAAGATGGGACTGGAAATGGAGTCCCGAAAATTAGGAAAATCTGGTTCCAAAGTCATTTTCAGACAAGCAGCTGATGGACGGCTTCAAAATGAAGGGGCAAGTGAGAACCTATCAATCGAGGCCAAAAGAATCGGTGCACCAGGAAATGTGAAGGATTCAAAATTTTACCGACCTACGAGTGCTATCAATTTTCCCACACAAGAAAATGGCGAAGAGACAACAAAAAAGAAGGGCATCACTGCGCAATATACATCAACATTAAATGTGTTCTGTTATATGCAATCTATTCACACATCTGCGCCACAACAATTGTATGGCATGGCATTGAACCAGTCAAATCAGCTCCCACGTTTACTTTCATCACAAGATGACCCAAAAGGAGCAACTTCCCGTAATCAACTTCATTACATTAATGTACCATCCCAGCAGCCGAGATACATTCCAGGTACAGTTTTTGTACATCTGCAGTTTAACAGCTGCATGAAAGTATTTTCCCGTAAAAATGCTGCTGTAGAAACACTACCTGCTGAGAATCGCAGCCCGTACAATATCTTTTTTTGAAAACCAATATGCTTCATTATAATGAAATGTGTAGCACATATTTAGGTAAGCACAGATAGGTTTAAACTTTTTAGCGAACCGTCTGGCTCTGGTAATATGCAGATTTTAAATGCGGCTTTGGATTCCCGTGGCAACAAGCAGAAGCAATTACAATAATCAAGGTTGTGATCTTGATATAAACACCTGACCCATTAAATAGTTACATTTGTCAGTACAAACTAAGAATTGTATAATGTAGAAAAGGCAATTCATACAGCAGACCGATTTCGTCATTATTGAAATCTCATCACATACTGGCCAGAATTTGGCTACTACGTGGTGAGTTTCCAAAAAGGACAAAATCGGGCTACTAGATTAATTGCCTTTACCACAGTATTAAATTCTTAGTTTATATGCCAAATTTAGGCTATTAATGTGCCAGCTGTTTATATCAAGATTGCAACTTTGATTATAGTAATTTTTATCACCGCTCGCGCAACCAATGTTTGTTTACACAGAAGCAAGTCAGAAATTTATTTGTATAAGGTGAAATGGACAAAATTTTTTAATGGTCATTACTAATATTCCTAGGTTTCACAAGTTAGTTTTCGCGAGCTTTTTTCGCTCTATTCCACGTCACGTATGATCAGTTCATATGGATCCAAATGATTCATATCTCATACTTTCAATTATCTCACGTTGTATGGTCAGCTGGGTTTAGCTAACATTGTGTGGCATCTATCAACTGTTCTTGGGTATTATATCATTTCTGCAGCAATGATCGAGTAGACATAATTTATTTATTTTTAAAATTTAATTATCATGTTGTATAGTTTTTTCAACATAGCGTTGCATTGTATGGCTCAAGTTTGAGAAAATAATTTCGTTATGTGATTCAATCAGTTACTTGTGGGCTAACAACTTGTTTGGTGCAAATAAGTGGTCATCGGCTTCAAATCATGGTATAGACAATAATCATGTACACAGCAACTTCATCAATTCCACCAACATACACTCGGCATCACCTATTGCTACCCCCTTTGCAATATCTTGCCGTAGCTTTTAAACAGTTTAGCACTGCTCTGAGTTGCTTCAAAAGGTACGACAAACCAGGATGTCTAACAAAATAAAGTGAATATTTGGCAATATATTATTAATGTAGCAGGTAATAACTGTACTATAACTCGGCAACAACACGTTAAGATGTATTTTGTTAATCTATGACCACAGCATTAACCAGTTGTGCAACTGGAGTCGAATTTGGCCATAAAGTACTAACCATACCTCGCCAGAAGGATTTTTTCTTTATGCTTTTTTCTCCGAGCGAAAAGTTGTGAAACGTGTCAAATTAAATCTCCGACATTTTCTCAAATTTAACTTAAATTAAATATGCAATATCACCGACTAACATCAGGCGAATAAGAAAGCACGCAATTTAACTTGACCACTAGCCAATCACACGCTCTCCGCAACTCATCGATCATGTAAGCGAAATGGGGGCCTTATAAATCATCCGAGTAGATCATTTCACGGACATTAACTGAGTCAGAAATGCTTATTTGCCTCTCGTTGAGCTTACGTATTTTGGTGCGCATTATGAAATAACGTCAGCAAGATGTAAAGAAGCCAACAGTTCCTCAATGTGCCACGAGGATAACGTTACTAACTTGTTTGGCATAACGAGTGCCAGCCTGCACTTTATGAAGACGCTTCAAACGATATTTTCAGATATGTTCATTTACCAGTTTGTATCTATGCAACATTCAAACAAAAAACAGATTACTCCACAATTCCACTAAGTAATTGTAATGGAGCGTAGGCACCTATGCTTTGTCGACGCGTGAGAAAATTGCTGATACATTACGAAGGAAGGTGTCTCACCGTTCCACACAACGAATTAAAATCCAAGCTAAAAGAAATTTTAATTTGTAGATAATCCGTTCTAAATCACGTCGTGTGTTAGGTTAAAATTAGGTCTTAACAAAGCCCAAAACCTACTTTTAATTTCTGCTGAAGTTACTGTCACTACTTGGTCTTCCTACAGGCATTTTATATTTTTGAACGTAAGCTCCGTCGCACTAATTGTTTCAATAAAATTCCAAATACTCTTACTATTTTCAATGATGAAAGGAAATTTTATCAAATAGAAGAACGGTTTCTTCTCAATATCTCATCGGGTATCTACAAATGAATATATATATATGGATAGAGCATAAAAAAGGAGAAAAGTCAATCAATTGCGTGCATCACTTACAGTTCAAGCTGAATGCCTGATCATGATTCTTATCTTTGCAGATGTCCAGCTGCAGTTTGTTTTTCTATGTGCGTAACTAGCTCATTTCTATTAGTGAATTCAGTAATTATCATTAAAACAACGTCTGGAGATCATGCGTGAGAGGTTTCAATGATTAATTGCTGACGCGTATTCACCATTTGATTTGAAACAGGCTTTCATGTTGCAATGTTCTTTCATTCGAGTAATTAACAGTTTGGTCGATTGCGCACGAATTTTAATAAATAATATTTGCCGACGAAGTTAACGGCTGTTTCGCTTCATTTGCTGATATAGGCAAATTTTCTACCTTAAATAATCCTTGAAGTTTAGCCATATCAAATGTGCATGCTAATTCGGTTTCAACTTTATTCTTTGCTGTGTGGGAAACAGTGTTCCGCTTAAATGGGATATTTGCTTAATCCTGTTATTGTCTGCATTGCACTGTGTGTGTGATTAGAAGCCTGAGAAAGGTACTGGAAATGATGTATCGAAATGTTGCCAATCAAAGAAGATTAGATCGTATCTCATTCACAGTGGCTAGTACGAATGGTGTGGAAATCTTCGAAGTGTGGGAAAGAATCAGCGCCCTGCCATCGCGCAGATGAACTCAACGCTTACTTCGAAATGGGGATCAATGGGATCTTTGCAGAACAGATAGTGCAAATCTAAACTCTAAAGTTCATGATAGCACTGCGTAAGTAAATAAAACAAAGTTCAATTTTTTTCTGAAGTTGTTCATAGTTTTAATTACAATGACCATGGGCAAACTATTATAAAATAGAAATGTCCAAGAATTCTAATTCCAAAAATCACGGCTACGAACGCATATGTTATGTGACCTAGACTAAACTAGATGCATTTCAGATTGATAAGCAGTTTTGTTGATTACGACTGGTTTTTATGTGAAAAATAATGATTTTGTTAATTATGTAATAAGTGTTGCGAACCCAGTAACAAATTAGTTCACTTGTGAACAGAAGGATAAAGCAAAGACAGCATGAATGAAAGTGTAACCTCGTGCACATTCGTTTCGTGCTTGCAGGCGACTCATCAGTAGGAGCCGGTATTACGCCCTTTATGCACTATAAATTTGGATGGGGTATGTGGGATAATAGGACGGTACAATCTCCTAGACGAATGTGTAAACCAGCAGAAGTGAAGCTAAAATCATATAAGGTTTCGACAATATGACTTCAACGCTAACTAACTCTATATAATATATATACCGAGTCTGTAAAGAATACCAACATTATGACTATTGTGTCAGTACCCGATACCAATATTATAGTACCGAAATGTTGCATGGTACTAACACTATGGTTTCCGAGTCGGAAGATGGTACCGACATGCTGGATATCAATGTATGTTATAGTTCACCGAAATTGAGAATTACAACCATTTCTAAACACCTGTTACTCCAGTAAATTCATACACTCTGGCCTTGATCGATATCAGTTATCACATTTCGCGGTATGCATGACATCATAAAGTTCAATATGTAACAGTTAAATACTGATTGTTGCGGAGAGCTAATATATATGCAAGTATGTATTAGGTGCTGTGGACCTAGTAACAA
Organism: Eudiplozoon nipponicum; assembly: GCA_029291075.1. Taxonomy (NCBI): domain Eukaryota; kingdom Metazoa; phylum Platyhelminthes; class Monogenea; order Mazocraeidea; family Diplozoidae; genus Eudiplozoon; species Eudiplozoon nipponicum. The sequence goes on from JAQBSW010003576.1 coordinate 72,168, forward strand.
ATTAGTTCAGTTGTGACCAGAATGATAAACAAAAGACAGCATGAACGGAAAGTATTATCTCATGCACATTCGTATCGTGCTTACAGGCGACTCATCAGTAGAAGCCGAGATTACGTCCTTTACCCACTAAATATTTGGGTAAGGAATGTGGGAAAATAGGACGGTATAATCTCCGTCCTATTTTCCAATATACCTCACCAAAATATATAGTGGTTAAAGGGCGTAATGTGTAGTCCTTATTATGTAGGTAATATGTCTGCGCTACTCTAACGTCCATATAGCCAGAAACAGCAAATTTTACTCGACAGAAATATGCTACGCAAATTAATGTTTTAATACAAATCTAAAAAAACAAAAGGATCGTTTAAGAATATCGATTGACAATCTGTCTTCTTGATCTTATGTGTTCCAAAATGCATTTATTTTATTTTTTGAACACAATTGTTTGATGTTTTTACATCATCATGATACAGCCAATACCCAAAGTTAGCAGACCAATTAGGGCCAAGGATTAGGGATTACTCTCATCGGTTCCTTCAGTCTTTAGGATATTTGAGAAACTAATACTAAATCATCTTGACTCCATCCTCCAGCTACACTATGATGCGAGTAAGCATGAATGTACGAAAGGGTGCTCGATCATTACGAATATTCTGTCCATGTTGATTAATATTATAACTCTTGAAGAAAAAAATAAAGATGTAATATGTCTACGTCAATATCTAAAAAGCTTATGATTCCATTAATTTTGACGCTTCTATGGAGGCGATTAGGGCTTTGGAGATTAATCTGATATTTTTAAACTAATACAATTTTACTTAAACAATGAAAATATGGTAATTCATGGGAATAAAACATAATTTGGATTGCTAAAAGTTACAACAAGTGTTTTCAAAGGTTCTAGTTTGGGCCCAATATTATTAAATCAATCATATTTGCGAGATCTCAGAATCTGATCCTCGTAGGTCGTGTGAAAATTTTCAGGTGATTTGTGTTATATACGGAATCAAACAAAAAAACGGTGATTTCACCACGAATAATATCAAACCTGATATTAACGTTATGAGAAGATATTTAATAAAGGTTGATCCAAAGATCAACGAAAAAGCACGTGTTAAAAATCGGAAGTAGGACTGAACTGAGCTAAACCTGGCTTCATGACGCCGAAAATAACAATGTTTTGAGATCAAACTTCAACATGAAATTAAGAGTATAGGCACAACCATTCAGTGTACAGCTTCTGTTGAGAAAAATATTGTAAGAATAGTTGGCTGTGCTAAAAAAAAGATTGACGTTAATAAGAAGAAATGTATTATCAAATCACGTGGAGTTACAAATGTATATTACTTTGATTAAACCGACATTAGACTAGGCAGCTGTAACTTAGAATCCAACTAAAATGTCTGTCAAACATGCTAGATTGTGTAGAAGGAAAAGTGGTGAAATATATGAGGCCGACCTGGTGCAGAATACATGCTTGTAGACTACGGTTTGTTTCTTTGAAATCTTCATAGTTGAAAATGCTATGTTACTGTAAACAGTATAATTAAACTGAATCAGTGGGCAGGTGTAAATATGAGCCAATTGGAAAAGACATATGGAGAAGGGACAAGGTCGGGAGGTATCGGATATAAAACCGTCAACAGTGTAAAGCTGCCTGGTAAATTTTGTCATTCAAAAATATTTACATTTTACAATTTATTTTCAGCAAAGCTGAGAGATACGCCACCCGCTATATCGTCTTTTAAACTGTGATTAGTTACACGCTTTATATAAAAATGATTACATCAAAGCTGTAGCATCTTGTCTTTATTACAATTACTATATTGTGATTTGACGGAGCGTTTTGTGGCGATGATACGACAGGGTATGCAAAGTGTCGCTACAGCGAATAATAAAACAACAACAACAACAACAACTACAACAACAACAACAACAACAACAACAACTTAGACTAGCTGTGATGATGAAGACAATTTTACATTTTATTGAAAATATTTCTATTATATGTATTTCTTTTATTGCACGATTTCTGATAATATCTGTTGGGACGTGTTGTGTTTGAACGCAGATAAAAGTGTTCTAAATCTAATTCTCGATGTTTATTATTGGCATGACGGCAAGAAATCTGCTCAGGTAATAAAGTGATAGCACAACAAGTCGCTTTCTCTCTGATTATGCCCGGAGATCTTGAATGCTCACATAGTTGGTGATGACTTCCACTGGCAAATCCGAATTGAGTAATATAATACAGCTGTTTCTATAGCAAAAATGGATACCTCATTTTGTAACTAAATACAACCATAGTTCAATCAACTGGCTTGTTTAGCCAATTACCGGGTTGTACAAAAGCACGAGCATATAATGTTTATTTATGAAAGCGAATTTGCACATATTATTAGGAATTTTCAACAATAATAATGAAAATTTTATATATATAGATATATATATATATATATATATATATATATACACGAATTACCTTATCTGGAAGTAAAAAGTTAGCCAGCGCCATGATTATTGAAACAATAATTGCTGATATAATTGTCAATAGCCAAACCTCTAATGTAATTGGCGATAAAAATTTGAAATATTCTTTTACTACACCCAATTTGTTGTACAATAGGACGTTGGAGAAGAACAAGAAATCTCTAGCGGCATCAAACGACTGTGTCAATTCTTCCGAATAAGCAATACCACCAATTATTATATCCGCTTTCTAAAATAGTAGAAAAAATTACGGTTGAACTGGAGGATTTTAAAATTAATTTTATAGATAAATGTAGAGTATTAGCCTATTACATTTTAAAGTTATTTTAATTAAAATACAAAGGATTTATTAAATATTTAGAAAACGAAGAAGATATATAAATAAAAACATAAATAGTTAAAAAATGGCTTCCTCGTTTAATCACGCACGAGGTACTTCTTGAAACGAATTGACGAGTTCCGAGAAAGCGGTCAGGTTGAATAGCTGCGTTTACTAAATTATGAAACTCTAAGATAATAGTGACAAGATTTTTATATATATATAAATACTATAAAATCTTACCTGATACGTTAATGTATTATCATCTCAAGTGCCATAGCCTCCGTCTTATAATGAATTATCGAAAAGTACAAGTTTGTAATTTATGTCGAAATCTGTGCTGAATAAAATTCAATTGAAGGAAAGACTGATCAATAAAAAAACTAATATACAATTAAAATTTACATGCAATGCACGACTGCAGTGTTGTAGTAGATGAATTGAGATACACTTGGAAACCGCTTTCTAGTTGAAATCCCAGTTGTCGCTATTGTGGCAATTACATTTTTAGTGCCAAATAAAAAATAAACTGGTCTACTTGATGGCTTCCATTTTACATCTTATATAATTTTTAGAGTATACTAGCAATATACATATATAATCAATTTCTGTTATCATACTTTAAATAACCTTATACTTTTCAAGGTAGCGCATAGAAATGAAGGCTACGCTGATAAAACATTCTTTCACAAACAAATAACGATTCGACCGTGCTGCTTTACTACGTAAACAAGGTGGATAAAGCAAACTTGTTAAGTTAAGAAAAAGCAAGTCTGCATTGTAATACTTAAAATATAGAAAGAGCTTAGACCTATAGTAGGGGTTGCAGCATTTCATCTCACTTATTTTACACTTTGCGAGAAAAACGGCATAATCTACTTCTTAATTTGCATAAAATGGGCAAAAACGAAGCTCCAATTTTTGCTTCAAGATATTGAGATAGAGAATGTTTATTAATAAACATTATTCCGTTTCACAGTATGGTTATTTCTCATTTATAAATACAAAGATAAATCATGTATAGCTGATTGGAACTTCGAATCTTAAGAAATGAAAATTAGGTTCGACATAAAGGAAAGACTAACCAAAATATAATTACCTGATCTGCGTTTAGACTAACGCAGCTTCTATTGTTCCAGTTTTTTTAATTTCTGTAATATATTTCAGCTTCCTTTATCGGTAGCTTCTTTCAGTTGGTCCATAAAGGTAGCCGAAATATCTTAAAGAAATAAAACTACTGGAACAATAAAAGCTGCTTTAGTCAAAACGCAGATCAGGTAATTTCAATTCATCCAGTTTTCCAAAAACAATATTCATTCAACCAAAATATAAGTTGGTACATAATTTTTTTTAAATATGCGTAGTTTGCAGGTGTGCTCAGTTATATGAGCTCTAAACTAAAAAAAGTGCTCCAATTTGAGCCCTAGTCGCGGAAATCCCGACCAGTAATGGCGAGTTCTCAGCAAGGAGGAAACCCGTTTACTTGATGAATTGTCCTTTGCGCCATTGTGCAATATTTACTTTATACAGACAGCATATATAATCACAATCTCTCATTAAACTTCAATTTTATATATATAAACATAACGTAAATTAGCAAATGAAGTTCATCAAGTAGAGCGGTTTCATCCTTATTACTCAATCATCAATTATCTGTCGGAGTTTACGCGAATGTAAGTCGAATAGGAGCACATTTGCTTGAGAGTTTTTCCACGCATCCACAATGTCACCAAACCACGACTTATGTGCGAGTTTTCAATTGTATAGCAACATAGGCTTATTGGTAGGTATTTATTAATTGTTGAGGCCTGTTATCAATTCTTTTTATCTAAATCTCCAATTGATCACCCTTGAGTGGTTACAATATAACAGATACCAGGCCAACTGGAAAAGGCTATTGAATTGAAATATACCTGAATACGTTTGTTATTTGGAATTTACCAGTTTAAAAAAAGATTTGCATTTGAGTACCAAATAAAGACAAAACCTGTTTGCTGTTGTTTGTAAAGTTTAGATTATACAGACAGCATAAATATATATAAATGATAAAATCCTAACAAAGCACTTAAATTCAATATTCATTCTCAAGGTGGCATAGTGTCAGATCTATCATGAAAATGTAGGATCTTGAGAGGCAGTTAGAACATCAGGTTAAAAACAATGCTAACTAGGCACTATGTGAAGGAAAGATGGACCAAGAAAAGTATGTCGGTACATAAATGAAAAATTGCAGGTTGCACAAGGCTTAGGCGTTGCAGTATGTGAGTTACAAGAGTCTGAAATGAATTTAAAACTGGTGCAAGCCCAGGGAGCGGCTATTATAGCGTGTACTTGATGATAAATAAATAAATAAATAAATAAATAAATAAATAAATAAATAAATATATATAGAGAGATATATATATATATATATATATATATATATATATATATATAGTGAAATTCCTACCCGTTTACATTAATTGAATATCACATCTTCAGGTCACATGTTATCTGTTTTATAATGACAAACCGGGTGTCCAGTTTAAAATTCAGTTCAAAATCGATACCAAACGGTCTTCAGTTGAATAAATGACCGACTAAAAACATAAGCGAGCGTATAAGAGAAAATTGCATATAATACACGGCTTGGGTATCCATTTTGATAAGTTGCTATAATTTAAAGCGATTTCTCCGTCGTTCAATTTTTCTCTTTTGGTTAAAAAAATCACCGCTTAGTCTAATCTAACTATCTTGAAACTGTTTATATGTGGTATTTGAATGCTAATGATTTTACTATTCTTCTTGGTATAGAGTCCAGTAATACCAAGACTCTACAAGAATATTTTGCTTTATTTTATTTTACGTACTTTGACGTCGGGTTAAATTGACTTACGACATTAATCATTGTTTCTTCCTTTAGCTAACGATTGGAAACGTTATCATTATTTAATCTCTTGATGCTTCATATATGTTTATCTAAGGCTTATTCTTGTTTCCGCTTCTTATTTTGTAAGGAGGATTCGATTTAAAATTGAGAAGGATCCCAGAGTATATATATACTATTTAAAAAAATATTTTTCCATTGCCTGACCATTTCAATCCAATATGACATTCAAAAATAGTAATTTACTCAAGGGCTCGCTTCAATCGTAAATTAGATTTCGCTTGCCCGGTAAGGTAATTTTGATAAATTTAAAACATCCTCAAAGCTATGATTTAAGACATTTAAAATATACCATTTAAGAACCGTAGATACAATTTTGGCCTTAGGTGTGTCATATCTTAAAAATAGTTTACAAAGTAATGCTTAAGTGTATTTGTTTATAAAATTCCTACTTAATGTTAAAATACGTAGATGACATATGCAAACTCATCATCTCAAAATTGTTCAAAGGATGATCTACAAGGAAAGGTAAAAAAGCATCCAGTGATTAAGTTAGCGGCATATTTGGGTACAAGGATATCGCATTTATGCTAGGCAACCTACTACTTTCATCTAGTATGTATTTATAAACAATTTCAATCAAATGTTAAATATATATTAATATATAATCTAAGAATGAGGAGTATTTTCTTACTCTATGATGTAGAGACCTAGAAATTTTTTACATTATGGAGTGCTGGACATTAAATGTAATTATTAATGGGTTACCAGGTTTATGCAATTTTATCAAACCCTACACTCTGTGTGAAACTGCGTCACTACGTATGCGTTTATGATCATGTGCAGCATCCAATTTCTTCCTGACAATCAAAATATTTACCAATATTTTCAGCTGTATCATTTATTATTTGAGTTTGTACATATTGATTATTCAACTGTGAAAACATTTTCTTATAAGCTGACCGACTCATCAGAACTGTTGCTCTTCCACTATCCGCTCTTAAATCTGTAACCTTGTTCTTTATTAACTAATTTCTGAGACGTTGAGCTCATAATTGCGCATATATTAATTTTCTTTTTTTGTTAAAACAAATTTTAAACGTCTAATTCGAGTTTAGCCATATTATTATCCGAGAGCAATTTTACCATTTTAATAGACTCCGTAATGATCAAGTTTTATGGTGATTTCTCAATCAAGTTCAAACCATCGTTAAACAATTAGAGTTGATTCGCATTAAGATTCATTATTGGCAGATTAACTACACGAGTACCTACGTTTGCAAAAAATCTATCTACAAAAGATCTGCATATGCAAAATTCAGCCAACTTTCTATCATGTTTTATCATGAAATTTCGTCTCTCTGCTATGAGTAATATCAGTAAATTCCCTATACATTTCAAACCATGGGAGTGCAAAAGAAAAAGGAACGAGGATAATGTGTTCGTTTTCTCTATAATTAGTTCAAATGTATATTTGTCCTTTATGCTAAAAAATCATGTTTAATGGCAGTGAAATATTTGTCACTTTTATTATTATTATAATCAAGGTTGCGTTCTTGATATAAACACCTGACCCATTAATTACTTACATATGTCAGTATAAACTAAGTATTGTATAGTGTAGAAAAGGCAATTCATCCAGTAAGTAAGTAATTAATGGGTCAGGTGTTTATATCAAGACTGCAACCTTGATTATAATAATTGTTATCATCACCCGCGCAACCAATGTTCGTTTAATTAGTAACTTTTGACTTTTATATGGCTGGACATGATGATAATGATGATCATATGTACTTAAATAAAATCTAAGAGGTTCAGGAATTACAAAATGTTTTAAACAAAATGTAATGAAAGAAATATTAGCCATTTGATCCACAATTTGTTTCTTTTCTTACGCATAATTATTATACTGATTAACGGTGTTGAAGTAATATTTCATACCTAAATATTTAAAAAAATAAATTGGTGCAAAATTGGTGAATAATTATTTATTCAGTTATTTAAATAGTACGGGATTGTTTAAAGTTCAATTTTTTAAAGTGAATGCTTGAAGAACAAAATTAAATTACTTCAAATTTTCACGTTTCAGCTCAAATTGACCTAAAGATCTATTTTCTAGTATATCTAATTCAGAGAAGTGTTGGTGGAGTGAAGTACATTATTTTTGTACATTACGCGACAACAAAATATTTTCTAAGCCGGCATTTTATATCATAGCGCAAACTGAATTATCAAATGCATTCAAACAAAAGCATACACACTAACACTCAAGTAATTGTATTATTTACTAGCTTAAACTAAGTATGCAAATTTCTTTAGATTATTAACCCGCGGAGAAAAAAAGTTACATCTAACAGCTGCAGCAATATGCAGTTCTTTCTCGTTTCTCTATACAAAAAAGCATACAGCCATTAGTATTATTGCCTAAATAATTATTGTGAGAAATGTACTTCGAAAAAGAAAAATTTTCTTCATCTCCAGTAGTGTCTTGTCTTAAATTCCTGAGTAAATAGAAATAGAATATTGATTTGCAGCAAGTTGATTATAAGCAGTGACACGAAGCAGGCGTGTTCTTAAGAATGTAAACAATCTTTGTGTACCCCAACGTATTAAATTCTCCAAAAATAATTAACAAACGGCGTGTTCTACTTCGATGGAAACTTTATATTTTTTGATCAAATTTTGAACGAATTTTGTGTTACAGACATTATTTGTGAAAATGTTATACTTCAAAACACAAAGCAGTTCTCTATTTATGCTATAATTCCGAAAACCGACTGACATAAAATTAAATCAAATAATCTTCTATTATTCTCCATTATAAAGGTCATATTAAGACTTTTCTTTATTTAAAGGAGTTAAATTTAATGAAAGATAAAAATCTGCTACCTCGTAAAACTTGACACAATATATCAGCATTTTTGAGTGGTAAGCATAACAATAACAAAACTGGACCAAACGGTCATTTTCAGTTAGCCTCAGCAAATTCATGCTTTTAAAATTTGAACAGAGTTTCAGTGTACCTTCGCGAAAGCTGTCCGATTCCCTCAACTTACCTCATTACTGTAAACATGTGATAGAAAATGTGAAACCTAATATCATTCTATTGCAAAGAAAATTTCTAATCTTTA